>JAOUZG010009418.1:2044882-2081493 GCA_026289955.1 Argiope argentata
ATATTAGAAATTAATAACAGTACACATATTAGAAATTAATAACAGTACACATAATAGAAATTAGTAACAATACATTAAATAGAAATTAATAACGATACACACAATAGAAACTAATAACGATACACATAATAGATATTAATAACAATGCATTTAATAGAAATTAATAACGATACACACAATAGAAACTAATAACTATACGCATAATAGAAATGAATAACAATACACTCAATAGAAACTAATAACGATACACTCAATAGAAATTAATTGCCATAAACGCAACTCACAGTTATGTAGCAAAACGCAACTTAAATTATAGTAACACACACCAGAGGGTGGTGCAACAGCTCGCAGTGCGATAAAATTCCAAAGAAAGAATCGATTCACGTATGAATGCGTCACCTTTTTTTTTTTTTTTGTCTTTTAATAGGAAAAAGGAAAACCTTTAAATTTTGGCTCCTGATAGAGATATATTCATAATTTATAAATTACTCAAGAAACTTCAATGTCCTCAAAATTACCAAATTTATCATCAGATTTTAAGTCAAGCCCGAGGAACATTAATCTGGTGTCCTTTAAGAAGACCTTCAATTATATTTTTGCAGAAATCCTACTAACGTTTAAGAAAGCAATATCACAGTTTCATATCTCTGTTTAATTAGTGGCGTACCATATTGTATACCGTTTTTATTAATTAGCCATTAGTGAAAGACTCTAGGATCTTGCCAATAAATCCCCTGTAAAGCAAAGCAAAACAACTTTAATAAAACAGAAAAAATCAGGCTAATATTCAACAACTTGGTTATAAAGTCACCCTAAAGCCGATAGTTTGATTAAATCTTTTAAAAATTCTTATACATCTAAAATTGCACTGCTGAATTTCCTTTCCAGTATTTTGTTTGGCTTGTACACTTTAGTAAATAGTGTGTGCCATTTATCCAAGTAAGGAATCTTGAAAAATAAAATTGAAATGTACCAGACATTCGCTGTTCCTCTATGGAACAATTTCTGGAAACATTCCAATGGAATTCTTCGAGAAAGGATGTGATTTCGTTCTTATCGTTTATACTCGCATATATGCTTTATGGGTATCTATAACCTTAATAGCTGCTTTATGGAACAACAAGTAAAAATTAGCATTAGTAGTTCAGACGTCTTACATTCGATATGGGTCATTTATATTCCTCCCCTTTTTTGTATCACTACATTTAGTAAATCTGGAATTCTTTTGCTGAAGAATGGATACAAATAGAATCTATTTCTTTTGAAATAACTAGCATCTGTAACGCTGAAATGAGCCATCGTTCATACCACTCTTCAAGAATCCTTTTCTCACCTCCTCTCATTGATGTTCGATTATTGCTTTGTAATTTCAAAAAGTTTTCCTCATCAAAGTTTAAGGCATATAGGGCAAAATCGAATACTGATTTTCTCTCTTTTGAGGGGAAATTTATCGATGATATGAAAAAGGAAATTGGCTCATTATGGAAATGAATTGCTCGCGATTTGGACCTGCCAGGGACAGGAAGTTTTAAATGCTTATGAATCCAAAACTATGGGTATTTACAGTTGTATTGAATGTAACCTGTAAATGTCTACTGAATTCAATAATAATCTTTACTTCCTCTTCAATAAAACTCATTTACATTTGAAAAATTATTTAAAAGAAAACGTTAAAAATGTCTCAACGTTGTATCATAATGTCGCCAGTAATTACAATGTTTATATAAAAAAACGTCCTAAAATATTCTTCAAACTAGATATATAAATATTTGGAATATATATAGATGTAAAAAAATATATAAAATAATAATAAAAATATGTTAGGCTAATTTGTCAATAAGTAAGTTGGTAAAAATCTAAATATTTATTTTCTTAGTAATTTATTGTGCATTGTTATTCAAGAATAAAAACATTAAAAAGTATACTATAAATTGTAAAAGTATAAGCTTTAAGAAATTTAAAAATATATTTTAAAAGCAAAAAGTAAAAACTTAAATAATTGTCAACTAAAAGCCGTTTACAATGGAAATCATTAAACTCCTAATAAATATCTATTCGTTTAGTTAGTGTTAAGGCATTAAAGACGAAGTCAAAAATACTTAATAGCATCTCCAATTGACAGCAAGAAAAGAGGAGCCAAAAGTTATAACATCATAGTTCATTCAATTGCCTAAATCTTATTTGGTTATATATGAGTATTCAAAATGGAACCAGAACCACCTCAGTGGCATTTCATATTGACACCATGGAAGAAACTACAAGTTGCATCATTACGATCCATTCACGGTTTGAATATGAAAGTGCAGTTAAAATAAATCGATGCATTATCAAAAAATTAAATTAAAATGTATTTATTTTATATGATATAATAATTCTTAAAATGATGCTCTTTAATAATTTCTACTTCATGGAACCCTTCTTCAAGCGTCTTAACATCAACTAATTGTGAAAACTTCATTTATCTTTGTACTTACCGCAAATATATAAATAAACCAGAAACTTTTTGTTTGCGCGTACCACCTGTAGTGTAAAGATTAACATGAAGTACACAAACTAAATATCCAAATAAAAATACTTACATACATGTATATGTAAATAATACAGTAATGCTGATATTATTATGAGAAATAATTTTAGAATATGATCACATTAAAGATCATGAAAAAGGTCTTCTTCATCTGATAGTACTTTCAATTCTTGTGCTCATCATTCACCAAACTGGTTTCAAGGCCGTGGGTGTCCTGGTGATAAAGTATCGGCTCGTGAGCAGTAGGGTTTCAGAATCTAGACCCGATTCCGCCGAAGGAACAGAGTTATGTTGCACGCTAAGTTCGTCAGTTCCAAACGTCCTCCTGATGGTGTGGTGTGGAGAGGGGGTTGCCAGCTCAAGTGTCTTCGTCATCTGTCCGTGGTTAAATATTGCCAGGTCTATCTCAAAATAACCCTAGTGTTGCTTTACAATAACATATAAATATAACTAAACTAAACTAAAAGACTAGGTTTGTTTCATGATCATTGGTTTTCTTTTTCAGAAAGCAATACCAAACACAAACATGGAAATGCCGTTCCCTAGATGGGCACTGTTGATGTATATACTATATCAAGTTTTATGTTATTATAATCGAATTTGAATAGGAGTTTTTTGGGTGTATAAGTCTTATGATAAAAAATCAATGCGAAAGCTATTGTAGATTGTCTGATGACGGGACGATGTTGAAATAACTTTTACTGAAAAAATTTTGGGCCAATAATATGAATATTTGTGGATAATGATGGCACGTTTGAGTTACATTTTCCCATAAGGGATTGACTTTTATTAATAACTGTATTTCAAGCCTGAAACATTCAGTTTTCAACAAAGAGATTTTAGAACTAGGTCATTGAGGTTCACATGTAATTTGAATATTTTGCTTAAAATAAATGATTTACTTATAATTCACCTTCTACAAAACCTATTGCCTTTGCCAACACATATAAAATATAATTTAGTAATAAATCCGTAACTTTAGGTATGCATTCTATTGAATGTTTACTTTGTAATTTTTCTGCTTTTGCATAAGTTCATTAAAAATGTTTAAACCTGATTAGGTAACAAATTCATAGCATAATGTTTTAGAGGGCAGATGTCAGTTTTTTTGTTTGTTTTTCATTTAAAAAAATAGTTTTAATTATAGCAACGGTTATAAGCACATGCACAAAAGTTATAGACATAGCAATTTCAATGAGCGCGTGTATGAACTTAGAAACTAAGACAATGAAATGATGATTGAAAAAAAAATAATGTATTATTTAAAATGTGTTAAAATTAGAAAAAAAATATACAGAATTGAAACTAATATCATTTAAATGTTACCTTTTTTTTTTTAATTTTAAACCTGAAAAAAATTATATATGTGCAATAACATGCTCTGAAGCTTTTAAAGAAAAGTTTTAACATTCCGTTTAATTTTTAAATAATTAAAATTCATTAAGAATCTCAAAGAATCCTTTCCCCGAAAGTGTCTACTGGTGAAAAATTTGCTGAAAACAACGTATGTGTGGTACAACAAAAGTATGGCCCTAAACAATGTTCTGCTCTGTAGAGCATTTTGAATGATTTATGTAAATGTTACGATTTTCAATTAGTATCCTACTTAAAAGCATTGTCATATAAATTAACTAATCAAATATCAGTAGTATTTAATGAGTACTACTGTGTTTAAATAAAAGTTCTAAGATTCCATTATTGCATTATCATTAATTGAATAACCAGTACATTGAATGAATATTGTACATGCAAAAGTTATTTGTGTATATATCTCAATACACGACAATTGGATTAATTCTACAAATTAAAGAGATTTTGATAGCATAATGTTTATTTATTCTGCCTTTGTTATTATACTGAATTATTTTTAATGTTAGTATTTCTTCTATTTTTTAGGTAAGCAAGATTTGCCCATTATATCTGAAAAAGCATTCGTATCTGTAAACTATAATCACTCATCATTAAATTGTAAGTATTGGATTTCACTTTTCTGAAAATTTAGCCCACTCTCAAAGTCAGAAATATTGGCAGAACAATCTTCTCAACTTTTATCAACAGTGGAAACGCACTAATTACGATAATCAATAATTATTAGTCAAAATGTTTCTTCTTCACGACTTCCTCATGGAAATGAACTGAAATGAGTTCTCATTAGCTTTTAGAAGATTTAGTTGTTTGTATATTTAGGTCTTGTGAAAAATTGATGCCTGTGAAAGTCAATACTCATCGATAAATGTCGGCTTTCTCATAATTTTTTGGTGCGTGTTAGAAATATTTGTAAAATATGATTATGTTTAACTTAAACGAACAACTATCTATGTAAGGTAATTATGAAAAAAGACAAAATTGCAACTTTAAAAAAGATTTTTCTTTAAAATGTACTATGATAAATATCAAAATAAAAGAAAGTTTAAATAAAACAGAAAGTGTAAACAAATTTATGAACCTAAAAGAAGTAATACATTCTAAATGAGAAAAAAACATAATATCAAAAAAAAAAACTTAGCATAAATGATGAGATTAACCTTTTATAGTCTTATTTCTTGCTACAACTTAACCAGTTAATTGTTACGAGCTCTTCTGAAAATGCGTATTTAAATTGTGTCGCAAAAATTTAGCGATGTCGAATATAAGCATTAAACACAGAGTATGAGTAATATGGAATTACGTTGTAATGAAATGATTTATTTTAATTCAATAATCCCATGTATTTAATTTAAACTAACATGAATTTTTATATATAAACAAAATGAAACGAAAAATTGGATGAGTAATACAACACCATGATACATTTTAAAAAAAACCCTATCAAATGTGTGGGTTGTTGTTGTTTTTTTGGATAATAATAGTTTTTTACTTCTATTTTTAATTTCGACTTATCCACAAAATATTTTACATATCTTGAAATTTTCGAATTCGTTTGTGATTTTACTAAAATTATAAGTTAAATTGCAAATCCTTACTACTTATTAATTCTGGTGAATAAACTAGTCTCAAACATAAAATGTTGTACTTTTTCCATAACAAGTATACTCGTAAAAATCAGTTTAACTGGCTAAACTGTTGTCGCTTTCCTATCTATGTCACCTCAGTTTTTTTTTTCATATCTAGCATGAACTTATATTTATTTATTGATATATGCTGTGTGATTAAAACGGATAAGAATAGAATCAAATATTCGGTCTTTCATCGATCGGTTTGAAATGGGTCGACATTCACTTGAAAATATTTATGTTACATCGATTTATACCGATAATGATTTGCATATATAAGAACATTAAAATTATTAGGAAACGAAGTTTTTTGAAAATCGTTTTGTATTCCATATAAAACCATATCGCAAAATTCAAAGTTTACAAAAATCTTTTATTAATTCAAAAATGTTGCACGAATTGGCTATATCAGCCTGCAAATTGTTTTGAATAAAATAATTGTTATATATTGTTGCAAAAAAGCATATTTCGCTTGCTATTTAAGCTTTTAGCTATCGCGTATGATGTATCTGAAATTGTGTATGAGTTTTCACATAAAGCATTTTGATACAACATTAACGAACGTAAAGAAATAGAGAAAAAATCTATTCAAAAGTCATGTTCACTGCTTGAATTGTTTGAATTATCATCCATTTATTATACATTTTTATGCTTATTATTCATTAGTATTTCTTTCATTCAAATTTAGAACATAGTAAACCAGCCAGAAGGCCTCTCCAAAACTTTCACCACACTGACAAATACAGTAAAAAAAAGTTATAAAACACTGAAGATCGATAATTCCATGAATTCTCATATTTTTATTTTATGAATGACTAACTAGAATGTTTTAGGCTTACTATCATTACAGAAAAAACTTGAATATAATGTTGAACCATTTTTATTAAATGAATTAAAATTACACTTTGATGCAGAGTTACAATTTTATTAACGACATTTTCGACGTAGAGATCGACAGACAATCGGTCATCTTACCGATACAACTCCAAATTTTATACAGATTTAGGCTTTAGATTGCAAAATCGTGTACCAAATTTTCCAGTCTAGCTCTTTTAGATTAAATATTTTATAAATATAATGTATAATAATTTTTATAATGCTCTCAAATAATAAGTTTCATAAATATATTTTTTAATATATATTTTTTAATATATATTTTATAAATATATTTTTATAATAAGTTTTATAAATATAATGCTCTCAAATAAGCTGAAAATCTTTTTCTAAATAAATTTCTCTCGAAATTTTAAAGAAAAGTACGAATTTATACTAAATACTTCTATACTATATAGTAACGACATACTAAATTTCATCTGTCTGGTTCGAAGTACTTTCAAACTATCAAATCCCTAGAAAATACAATAGACAGAAAGATAATAAGAAAAAAAATTCCAGTCGAAAGAAGATTCGTCAAGATTTCGTATTTTTTGATGACTATTTTGTTCAACTTTATCACTAAACTTTCACTTTAAATGAGGACATAAAAAGATGACGGGATTATATGATTTTTTTATATTAATAATACTAAAATGCGTATATAAAGCCATTATTTTCTTCAAATTTAGTTTCCTATTTTGTAAAATTTTTATTAAAATTAGCTTATTAATTCCAATTTTTCTGAAAAATTTCTTGTTCGTTCATTCTGTTGATATTTTTGATTAAACGATTTTTTTATCGGCATTATTGAAGAAGCAATAATTGTTGTCTTGAAGTATTTTAACTAATACACTGTATTTGAAAACGTGAAGAATCCATTCCATTTCGATTAATGTGTACGAATTCTAGAACCTCATATATTAGACTTTTGTTAAATTATTCATGGGCCGACTTTTTTGAAATCCAAACTTATCGTATAGTCCAATTACTATAATTATTAAAGATTTTGAATTTTTAAATTGATTTTGTTTTGAAGTAAATATAAGAATATACAATTATGACAGATGGTTATATATATGATCTTAAAAATAATGAAATTAACTTTGAAAAAATATCGTTGTAATACTTTGAATTCAGCATTTTATTTACAATTCTTCTTTATGACCATAGGAAATGTCCATTTATACTTATTGTCAATATTTTAATAAGAAAATATAAAATCAAGGAACAATAAAAAGGAGATATTTAAATCTATGGTTCTCTGAATATCCTCCTGCCTGCGATAAAAATAATGGATTCAAGAAATACTCCAAACTTGTAAAATATGTTCCCTTCATTAGAATATATCCTGCCATTTATTTTATGTCTAACTTTAAATTCCAGTGGTTATTGATAAATTCGTGGCTAGGTGCCCTTTAGTTGGGCATGAACATCGCTGCTTCAAATTGGATTAAGAAGACCCCTCATGCACAGCGTGTCCCAAAGCCGACTCGAGATATTGAAAGCCATTTTGTAGATAACGGATGAAATTCCCCTGTGGAGTCATTGATTAACATGATGTCACAACAGTGCACTGGAACAATAGCTAAGTGCTATTCTGTTGGATGGACCCGTGTAAAGGACGGAGTGCCCAGCTGAGAGACAAGTTATTTAATCGCCCCCGGCTTATAATTAAAATGCGCTAAAATAACAAGGACCATTTTAAAATATCTCTTAATGTTAAAACAGCATTCTTTGTAAATCCCGATGTTATTAAAATACTCCAAAAGGGGATCTTCACAATAGTGATAAAAATTTTCATTCCTATATTACAGCAGAGATGAATATTGACATTTTGGGGATATTTTGCCTTAAGTACATAGGAAACTATTCCCATAAATTTAAAATAAAAAATAAAAAGGCAAAAAAAACTATTTTAAAATATAATAAATCTTTAATGTTGACAGATAATTTGTTTTAGTTATTTTCTAACTTTTACGTTATGATCTGTAATTTTTTAAACTCGCTGTAAGATGATAAGCTGCAGTAGCCTGGTGTTAAAATCTCGGCTCGAGAACCGTAGGGTTTTCAAGTTCGATTCCATCAATGAACCATAATGTTAGAATGTCTGTTGCACGTTAAGTCCGTCAAAGCCAAACGTCCTTTCACTGGTGTGGTACGGTGTGAAGAGGGGATTGCCAACTCAGGTGCCGTCATCGTCATCTGACCGTCGTTCAAAATTACGATGCCCATCCAAAAAAAGCCCTAATGTTGCTTTACAACGAGAGGTTTATATAGCTAAACTACACTGCAGACCCAATTTCACCGAAGAACCCGCATGGAAATGAGTCTAGTTTGTGTTTAAATACAATGGGGCCAAATGCTCCCC
This sequence comes from Argiope argentata, assembly GCA_026289955.1. NCBI lineage: Eukaryota > Metazoa > Arthropoda > Arachnida > Araneae > Araneidae > Argiope > Argiope argentata. The sequence goes on from JAOUZG010009418.1 coordinate 2,053,647, forward strand.
CGCTGGTGTGGTGAGGAAGTTGGAGAGGGAGTGCTAGTTTTGTTAAGGTCTTCGTCATCTGACCGTTGTTTAAAATTAATTAATGCTAAAATAAAATTATAATTCAGTGAATTAATAATAAAATGAAATTTAGACCTGTGTATTCATAAAAGGCATTGGTAATAAAATAAAGATTGGCAAAATTAAATCATTTCTATAAATAACTTACTATTTTTCTGGTAAAATGAATCTGATTTGCTGGTAAAAATGAATCTGATGAATGAATGCTTCCCGACTTAGTTTCTAAAATAAGATTAATGGATAATATTTATTCAAGAAGATTTTCGCGATATTAATTTTTGATGTATGAAACTATCAGTTCCTAAAAATAATCAGCAGTCCCTTGGTAAAAGAAATCTAATTCTGTTAATAAACTTAGCATTCTTCTGCTTATTAGCAACTAACCTTTGGTAATAAATCACGAACTTAATGGTGAATGCCCGAGATTCAACTTTTAGTGGTCGGTACTTCAGAAGTAGAACAGTGATAAAACTAAATATTGAAGCTGGAAAAAGATAATTCTGCTTTCAGATATAGTAAACCATTATTTAAACTTTTATATACAGGATTGAGTATTTGTTAGCTAAATGAGACAATGCAATAAATATACATGGGATCGTGGTGCCTGATAAGGGACCATGCATGGTATTAGACCATGTGTGGTATTATACCATGAGACTTGTCAAAAAAATAAATAGAGGAGAATTCTTCCTTTTTTCATAATTAGAATTTAGGAATGGAATTCAAACTCAAAATGAAAATGTATACCTGAGTTTTGGTTGTACTGCTTTATTAATTTCTAATATTGTGCTTCATGTGAAATTTTAATTGCAAGTTTAAGTAAGTTTTCTTTTGGGGAAATTAGATGAAAAATAATTAAAGAAAAAAGTGTCAAGGAAAAGGGAAATCAAAAGATAGTCAAGATACATTAATAATTCGTAAATGTAAAGGGCATGAATACTTTAATTACAGGGATATTCAAAAATATTTATAAAGTTTAACTCATTCTGCTGACAAGTTTGAATAACTATGGGTGGGGAAAAACGAAGTTCTCAAAATTTTTATTTTAAAATTCCACATTGTAATGGTACCCTGATAATAATTCAATAACAAAAATTAGAATGTACTTCTTTTCAATTGATGACATAGAATTAATATTATTCTCTATTTGTTAGAGTATAATTGCTCTGATATTGAATTTAAGTTTTTAAAGACATAAAAGAATTTCATCATTTATTTGGTAATACCGAAAGCAATCAGAATTGAGCTCAAGAAATGTATTTAAAATTTTGTTGATGAATTTTAAAAGTCTTAGGTAAATTCAAGAAATTGATAAAGAAAATATGAGCAAATGATATAGAGTCCAATAAAATATTCAAGTGGCATAAAAAGTTATTTGATTAATATAGTATTTATGAACGTATTTCACGATAGATTCCAAATAAACATAAACTGACGCGGTCAGTTGCGTTTTCCAAAATTATAAAAATGAAGCTGATTTAAGCATAGGTACCAAGGACTATCATAATCTTAATATTTCCATGTTATACATTCGAATCTTACAAATATTGAAGTAATTAATAAAAATGATGATTAATTTTTCTCTTTAATAAATAAGATAAAGAATGTTATCTTTACATCTTTATCCTTCCCCAATTCGGTAACAAGTTTAATTTTAGAGACTGTAAAAAATTATCTGTTTAAACATAAACAAGAATTCAGCCAAATTTTTTGAAATCGTATAGTTTATATATTTCCGTATTAAAATGTTTATTCTCTAATCTAGAAAAACCACGATGTTTTTACTTATACATGAAAAGGTGTTGATTTCAACAAAGTAGAGATGCGATGAAAAAATGGAGAGGCTAACTTTTATTTAGTATTATAATATGTTAAAGGAACTAGTTGAAGGTAATCGATAAAACGAAACTCGCTAAATAAATGATAAATACACTACTACGGAATTACAATAAAAGGACATTGATGAAAAACTCAAAGTAAACTTATTTAAAGGGATAAAAATGAAGATCTAAAAAAGATCTATGCTATGACCATTTTATTCACTGTGTGTTATTGCTATTCTCAGTAGGATCATCCAAAAATAATAAGCCCACTTTTTGGAAACTAATAATAGCTTATATGCTTTCTATTCTGAAATTTTACTGAAATCTAGAGGGGGACGCATATGTGATTTGGATGTGAATTTCAACTAATACTGTAATGTCAGTTTGGGGAATCGAAATTGCAGAAATTTGACCTTGAAATGCCTCTAAATGTCAAGTACTCGTACAGCTTAGAAACCTTTTTTTTAAACTTCAGTGGCTAAAAAACAATCTTTATTACATAGATGTGTATTTTCTTTCTACTTTAATTTATATTAATTATGTCTTCTTTAATTCATGTTTAAAGCAATGCTACTCATGAAAAGGAACCTCTATAATATGAGATAGTGAATTGTCTGAGAGATACGCAATTAACTTTCTTCGACTTTATTTTCACAATTCTTTAAAGAAGTCCTCTGCATTTCTATGCTTAGTCAGGTATCGTTGGGTAATTGGAATTAGATTACGAAACTCAATGAGAAAAGTGAACAATTTTCTAAGGGAAAGCTCTGAAAAATAGAGTAACAGCATAACAAAATCTACCTAGTTAAATTCAAGTGATAAAAAAAAGATTAAAACTAGTCTCTCTGAACAACTCTCAAAAATCTAATTGTTTTACATATAAACATGATGATGAAAATATACCACCAAACACAGCTACATATCATGTTGAATATTTTTTTATGTTGAACTTCAAATCAAAATCGTTTCTTTAAAGCAATAAACCCTTTCTTAACTGCTAACATTAAAACTGACGACACTGTAAAAAATAATTGATTTACTTTGATTCAGACATAAAATTTGCTCGTAAAATGCACGGTGGAAATTTTAAAGGAAAAATTTGCTGTCTTTGTAATAATAGCTTTTGAAGAATAGTTTAAAAATATTTATAATAAAGTTTTACTTAAGATTTTTTATTAAAAAGTGTAAGCAATATTTATTTCAATTTAGAAAAAAAATATATCAGTAATGTTTACTATGTTAAATTGAATGGTAATTTTTATAAAGACTGTTGAATTCAAACACATTTTTTTTGTTTTTTGGAATTGAAAAATTTGAAATATGAAGGCTTATTAAAATCTCGAATTTGGTAATCTTGACGATTTGAATACTTTCTTTTGGTATGTTTTGTACATGAGAAAATACAAGTAGTGTAACTGTTTAGTGAATATTTTAACTTCAAAATCTCTAGACTTGATCAAAGAGACACTAGTCTTAAGGCTGAAATATATCAAGTGAAGACGGTTGTGAAATTCTATCTAGGAACCAAACGTGCAAAAGAAGCTGAAAGTTTTATTTTTTGCACAACTGCACTAAATAACAAATTATTTGTACAAATACTACACTACATGATGATCATATTTGTTATGACTTAAAAAATTCATCTGAAAGCTGAGCTGACTCTTTTTTAACAATTCAGGAGATTGTAGATTGTGTGCGCCAAGATTTCTGAGCCAAAAATACGAGTATACCTTATGTGCAATGATACAGAATGAAAACTTTTACTTTCTGGGAATGGTCTAGAAAATTGGCGTCTCTAAAAAGTTAAATGTTCAGTCATATTCAATTAGTCAAATTCAGTCATATTCAACGAATAGATTTTTAGGATCAGCAGAACTAAGAATGTCAGTAATTGCTGAGATTATCTTTTTGATCTGAAAGGATCAGAAATTTTAATAGAAACATCAGAAATTGCAAATCTCATTCTCTAATCTTCAATAGGTATAAAATGATATGAACCGTACCTAAGGTGGTACTCATAAATGATGGCGCAATTTTCATGCTCTGATGAAAACAAATTTTAAATATTACATAAAAAAATTCCAAATAATAAGAATATTTTCCTGGTAAGTTGAAGGTGCTTTGACAACTGAACTCGAGCAACTGTTAGAAACTAACCGCTAATATTTCTTGAACATTGCATAAATCTCCCGTAAGATATACCAAGTTTTTCGTAAAATTTTATTCGGACGTTTTGCATATTTTTTCTATGTATTTTGTGTCTGGTATACGCTGTCAACTGGTATAGAGCGAATGTCCTTTTCTTCACTGGACACTGCTCATTTCCGACATACTTATACATATTCCATCTAGCCAACTCTCCTTGCTGTAGCTGTGGGGAAATAGGATCTCCTATTCACTACGTCACAGAATGCCTACTCACTCTCTCATGGCACATGAGAAAGCCAGAAAGAGGTCTCGAAGAAGAATGGTGCAGGAGAGTTGCATCAAATATCCTTTCATGTGGCAAAATCAACTCCATAGTAAACCATATTCATAAATACCAAGACCTCTTCAAGACCTACACTAGTTGAGACAAGAATTCCCCTTGTGATAATCAACCAAAATTATAACTTAAAAAGTCCCTAAAAGTGCAGATTCTCCCTCCACACTTCTTTCTTCTTCTTTTTTCTTTTTTTTTCTCCCATCTTGTGCTCATCCAACTGGTTAGATAACTTAGCGTTATAGGCGCCAGGGGCACAGGATGGCGTTATGTTATGTATGGCCTAAGCTAATTGCACGAAATATAGTACATGCATTTCTTCAAAGTTCTATTGAAAATCAGTGATAATAGGACATCAAAATTTCCGTCACAGGAGGGTTAATCCTCCCGCGGTTTCCGTGGATTGACACTTTCTAATGCACTATGTGTTATTTGCAAATTAGAGTGTATATATTTGCGATTACATATTTTTATCATATTATCGTTTAACATATAATATATGTTTAATTTGATTGAAGAATATATGAGATTATTCTCAAAAATCGAATCTAAATAGCGATTTTAAAAAATTGTGCACTCAGAGGGTTAAAAGTCAGTATTTTCCAAACCTTCTTATTCGAAATGTTTAAGTCGTAATAAGGCATTCTGAATATACTTCGAATTATTCTTCATATCTAAATGCATATTCAAATGTCGATTAATGTATATATTATTTAGTTTTGTTACATATCTATGCACTGTAAAATGTATTTGAATGGATTTTGTGTATTCATTTCCCCTGCCAGTACTAGAGAGAATTCAGAGTTTTCAAATCAAAATTCACAATTATCTACGATATATTTCAAATTTATCTCATTTGCGAGCGTCTCGTCGAACTAGTTAAAACTATATTAGCGAAGTAGATATGACAATATCTACATTATACTCCAATACATTCTATATAAGTTTTAAATACGACCAGTTTCAAAATATTCTTGCAGGGAAAACTGCTAACACAATCAGGGTACGTAATAGTTAGCCTCTAGATATTGGAGATAAATAAGGCGGGTTCTTAATTTATGAGCACTAACGTAATGAAGCTTATTTGAATTCTACAAAGTTCCAAGCCGTAATTGTCCGAGGCGAGCGGAGAAAACTGGCCTTTCAACAGAATTACTTTAGCAAATTACGAACTTCTTTTGGGAATTGAGTTTCTCTTGTTTTTACTTCCTAAGAGTTTTACAAATCTGGATATTTATACAGTTACATTGTTACGAAAATAGACGGAATGGAACTGAGAAAACATTATAGACTGAGAACATTATGCAACGTACAGAAATAGACTGAATTAAGAAAATGAGAATTAATTTAGTTGCTTAAAATTTAGTAGAAATGTATTTTTTTGCTGACATCGTCATTTTCTAAATAAAGCAAAATAAATAACTTGTTTTTTAAGAAAAAAGTACAGTTTCTTACGTATCGAATCATTATTTTATTCAATATTTTAAGAAAACTGGTAATTTTTACTTTTATGAAATAATTAGGTTCAGACTAAAATAATTTGATCATGTAAGGTTCATATTTAACCTTTTGTTGTTGTTTTTATAATGTGTCTAATATATTAGATATATATTTTAACGTATTTTAAATATATTAAAAAATTTCTGTAAAAAAACTATGAGATAAAAAAAATCGAGATTTTAATTATTCAGAAATATGGTCGGAATTAACTATAATAAGAGTTTCAAGAAAAAAAAGTAAAATTAAAAGAAAATTATATAATGCAAACTATTTTTAGAAAAACACTTTGATAAGACTGGAATTGTGCAATATGGAGTAAGTATTGCGACATTCTTTCTTCATTTAGATTTTATTACTTATTTTTCAGGAAATTTTTCAAATAACCCCAACACAATTCTTTTTTTTCTCTGATTGGGATAATATTTCGACTTAGTAAAATTTCAAAACTGTGTGAATCTAACAAAACTAAAATTTGATTGGATAAAAAAATTAATGATATTTTCTAATAGTTGACATTATATCTATATTTAAAACAGTAAATATGTAAAAACATAGCATCCTGAACTAAAGTAATATTTTTAAAGATGAAAATAATTTTAAAAAATCATAAAACGAAAGAATGAAAAAAAACGATAAAATTAGAGAATCTAAATATATTCAAAAGTAGAAAAGAGATATTCGAAATATCAAGAAACATAGAGGAATGGAATTTACGAATGGAAGAATTCAAAAGCAAGTAACAGTAATTTTTGAATGAGCCAACTTGTCCCTACAAAATCTCTGCAACTATTTTTTACATCTGAGATTTATTATGTCCTAATACCATTCTTTTACGTTATTTTCATATATCTATTTAGACACACATCATTTTCAATAAGTGATACTTCTTTAGTCTAAAGCGATTACGGACACAATATTCATTCTGCTGCATATACCTTGCAACATGTCAATCCCACTGAAAATAAATGTCATTTTTGAGAAGCTTTTCACGTCTGATTTAGTTTCATCCCTCTTCTTCAAATTACTTTGCTGTATAAAATCGTTTCCTCGGGCAATAAAAAGTAAGATTGAAACAAGAGAATACTTTAAAAATTTCCTTATTCTATTTATTCGTTCTTCTGCAAGAGTGAGTACAAATCGATTTAATTTTTCCGAAATGACGTCTAGAATTATTCCATTTCATTTTCTTAAATGTAAAATTCATCTCTTTAGTATCTTCAATTACATTAAAAGGAAACATCTTGGATGTATTTAGAGACGAAATAAAAATAGAAACTCCGGTAAAAGTTTTATATCGAAATTTTTCTATCAAGTACCAATGATAGGAGCGTTGATAATTTATTCAAATGCAATACCTAGATAATTGCAGTTATTTATTTCAGGTTCTATCTTTAAAATGAAGTATGATGTGTAATGGTTAGGTTTTATAAAATTAAGTTTCAATGAAATTTTTATTCATTTCTTAGTTAATATTTACAATAAATTGTTTATCAATATATTTGTTTAAAAATGTATCCAATTTTTTAAAAAAAATTTTAAAAAAATATTGCTAATTATTTAGTTTGTTTCTCTGCTATGTACTCACATCTGCAAAAAAATCAATGAACTAGTGTCAAATTCATAATACTTGACCAAAACGAAAAGAAACTTGTATTTCACCAAATTAAAAAAAAACATTTGAAACTTTTAAAAATCATTTCTAACTATAAGATTGGTAATTACAATAATTAACATGAAATTGAGAAATTTTTTTTAATATTTCCTTTACTAATATTTATCATTTTCATTAAACAATTTATCGCGTATTACCATACATTACATATACATTTTTTTAATGTAACTTAACGTTTTTGTGATGCTCATAATCATTTTAGTTTTCCTTGTTCATAATTCACGTTATATAATTTAAGATGAAATAACCTTAATTAAGTTGTTACTATTTATATTATGTAGGAGTATTGGTTACACTAAACCAAAAATTTTGAAACACATTTTTTTCTATACTAAACAGTTTTGATGCTATAAAATAAAATCATATTTTTTAACTTAATTAAAAAATGTTCCTTTTTCTCGAAAAATTTTTCTGTGATAAAATATCATTTTATTTTTCTATTAAAAAATAAGAAAAGAATAAGCTGAACTTAAAAGAAAATTGGAACTGCATAAATTCATTTGAAAGAGCATCAAAGGTCAGTTATTTTATAACAATTTTTCTGTTAAAGTATAATAAAAAATTTGTGTTTGCTTAAAGGGCGAAATTTTGCACTTCTTGTTATTTATTTATTTTTTTATTTGGTTTCACACTAAAATAATATTTTAAATATTAATAATCTGCATTGCACAAACTCATAACGCAGACATTAAAGAAAAAAATATTTCTTGTTGAAACAAAATTAAATAGAGAGATAAAGTGTATATATTTTCATTGAAAAAAATATACTTGTTTAAAATAAGAATAATATAATCTACCACATTAGTTTCTATTAATAATATCCTCTTATTTTTTCATTTGTTTCCTCTAAAACAATTGAATAAATTGAATAAAATGCAGAACGTAGCAGAAAATAGTCTCAGAATAATTCTCTTGGTCTTTGTTTAAAAAATTGTTTATATTATCTAAACAACAATTTAAACTTAGTTTCTTAAACTTCAATAAGCATAGCATAGTGAAAAAGAAATATTTAAACAATAGACTTAGCAAAACTAAAAATTCTTCGTCGTTCATTTGCATTATATATACAGAATTCGAATCATCTAGTTTTTTATGAATTATGAAATTTATAATGGAATCTATTGTTTATAATTAAAGAACGTATAACTATCTGTCCCTTATGATTAATTCAGTTTTTTTTTTAAAAAAAAAAGGTATTAAATTATTCTTCGTACATTACAAAATAAAAGATATAAGTAAAGCTGGGTGTTGGGAAAAGAATATATTCTAAAAACTGTTTTTTATCTAATAGAATATGTATACATCGACTTTGTTATGAATAAATTTAGCTCAGAGTAAAAAATATTTTAATGAAGTTTAGTCTAGAACAGGGGAAAATTATTGATTAGTTGGAGGCTTTACAAAAATGTAATTTTTACTTTGCAACTGCTGTTTAATTTGCCTGTTTTGTAATAAGTTTCTTTTTGCCTTAACTTGGACCTCAAAGGAATATTCCAAATGGAATTAATTAGATTATTGAAAGGAGCAAAAAATCATACGGTAAATGTAAACGCAGAGCGTCTATAATTTTAATATTTTATTTAAAATAGCTGTAACTTTGCAACTGTAGACTATAAAAAATAACCTAATAGAGGTTTTAAAATGCTATATTTTTAGATTTTTATAATTAAAAATAGTAATTAAAATAACTCAGGTATTACACTTTAAAGTTTTTAAATACATAAATAAATAATTTGATTCGGAATTTGGATTAAAAAAATGGCAGTAAATTGTGCTGCTGTAATTTTGTGTAAAGCTGTAGACTTCTATTCATTGAATTAAAATTTACAGATGAAGCTCAAAAATCCAAAGAGCCTTATAATAAAAGATAGAAATTTCATAAAAGAATTCTATTCTTATAAATAAAAGAATCTATATAAAAAATATTTTTTATGTTTTTGATTCTTTAAATAACGTTTGTGATCAATTTTTTCAAAGTTAGATCAATATTAATTATAAAAATATAGCTTTGCAATACGAAATATTAAGTCTAAAGGTAAAAAAAGTTATATATATTTTTAATCGTTTGATGATATGTTTTTAATTAAGAATTAATATCTTTAAGCACCTTTTTTTATTTTTCACTTCTCTGGGGTGATAATATTTGATGTTTAGTTTTGAATTAATTAAAAGTGAACCACTCAATTAACTGGAATAAATAGTAGTCTATGTTATACTCTAGATTATAGTCTATCATAAATTAATGCTTTCTGATATTTTTTGTTATTTGGACACTTAAACTAGCAATTAATTTTCTTCAAATTATGCCTACTTTTCCACATACATAAAAAATCATAGACAACCGTCGATCTGTAAGAAGCCATAAAATGTTCATAAACAAGTCACGGAATGTATCGTCTATTTCCTTTTTATTTATTGTTAGTCACCGACATTTTATTGTTGCTATTCATGATAAGAGTATTGAAGACGTCTAAAGGAAACATAAGAATTCCGGAATTATGTTTATGTAGCCTTTCAATAACGGCATAATATGCCTTCTGTGCATAAATAGAATTGTTTGTATCATGTATGCGCTGTTCTGTTTGGATTTCTAAAGAGATATTACTATGCCGTGTTGATGGCAAGTATATCAACATCTAGCCATAGATTCTGAAACTGACATCTACATTTTCCTGGTAAATATTTACCTAAGATGATCGATATTTGTTGTCAGTAAGCCTTCTGAAATGTCTCTACTCAACACGGCAATCAATATTTTGTTTTAAACAGAATATTCAGTTTTTCTACTCTTTTATGATATTTTCAGTAGGGAAAAATGCCATGAATTTAAAAATCTGGAAAATTGAAAAAAATCGAATATTTCTTTTTCTATATGCATGCAGTTACACTAAATATATATATTTATTAATAATATTTCTGACGTGATTAAGATTTTATACTTTTGTATATTATTAAATTAAATTAAGGAACTGGGTCAATTCCAATAAATATTTGGCAATCTTGTCTCTTCTGGAATTTTATAATATTTTAAATTTCTAAATAAATGAGCTGCTTATAATCTAATTGTTTGATATTTATTGGAAATTAATTATTGGTAAATATTGGAAATTAAGAGTTACATTTTCATAAAACACTTTTATATTAAATTTCAAATTAATTTTAAAGAAAAATGCGAGTTCCTTTTGCCATGTGTTTTTTTAGTGATATTTTTTTGAATTTACATTTAATGATACAATGAGTGATATTTTTTTTGAATTTACATTAAAAAAACTCTTTCAATTATGAAATTTATCTAGAAATATAAAGAATATTCCTACCATTAACAATTCGAAGTAACGGTACAAGAAAACTATAAAAGTAACAATCCAATGAATGATAAAGAAATGTGATACGCTGGGTAATCACAAATGGCTACTCCACTCACCGTGAAAGGCATTCCAAAATCATACTGAATGACTAAAACACTGCAGCAGCATTGGTGGGAATTGCAGTTGAATCCTAAGAAGGACCATCACCACGACACAAACCCTCCTGCAGGCTTCAAGCTGCGTTTTAATTAATGGGTCACAATTCTGCCTTATTTCTGTACCACGAAGATAGCGAAAACCAACACTCGTGTCAAAAACTTCTTATACCTATATTTGAAGTCTTTCCTTGGGAAGGAGAGGGAGATTTCGATACGCTAGGGAAAACGAAACTTTATTCCATAAATATTCCAGAAAAGTACAAGTAGAGGTAACAAAATCGCATCTAAGATGCATACAAAGTATAACATTTGTAAATGCTGATAATACAAGCAGACAATAAATCATTAAATAAAACCGAGTATTGAGAATACTTTATCTGGAGTGTCTTGTGTTATACATAATCATTTAAGGTTAGCACCAAATATTGTTGAATTGTGTAATAAATTCGTCTCAATCCTAAATATCTTGATTTAATCACTTCAGTATTTTTGAGAATATCTATATTCTCCAAAGAAATGACGTTTAGAATCGCCAGTGACCTGTTGGTACTGGTGATGAGAACACTATTTTTGCATTTTCCAGGACCTTTATTTTTTTGCCACGAAATTAAATTTGTATATATTAGCAAAATGTGCCGCCATCAAAAATCATTTCGAAGTCTTCAGAACATTTATAAATCTTTCTTTTCAGCGATTATATTAGCTTAGTAGGAAATAGATGTTACATATTCTTAAAAATATTTGAAATGAAAAAAAAATTATGACTTTTCAGGGTTTTTTGTTATTTTGAACAACGTAGAAACAAGTGCTGTGTCATTCAACCATAAATGATATCATATTCTTAAATTTTTAGAAATCTTTGAACTTTAATTTGCATCGGTTATAAATATTTTGGAACATTTAACCTCTGCCCAAATGAAACTTTTACATAAACATTCTCTGTCTAATGTTATAATCTTATGATCCCCCAATTCAAAAACGACATGAAGACTCATCTGCTAATCAAGGCGTCTGACGAATACTTAGTTGTAGGAAATCTGTTCTATTTTTTCTTGTAGTTTCTCATTCGGAAATTAATCTAAATTATCAAATCAAAATTAAATCCAATAGTTTAGAAAATATTTTATAACTTCATAAATATTTATTGAATTTGAAATTTAAACTGACTAAGCTGACTTAAAAGTAATTAGCTTTCTTTCACAAAGATAATTCAGCCGTATTAATGGCACATTACCGCTTGAATTTTCAAGCGTCTCAGTGAGTTTAACTACATTGTTGCAATACAACACAAGATATCCTTTCCTAAATGATTCTAATTAGATTTCAGCTTTCTAATCAATCCCTAATTCGATTACAACTAACTCTACCCAAGTAATTTTTTCCTCGCTTAAATCCAACTAACAACATTTATTTCGTCTTACAAAAGGCAACTAAAACACTATTTATACTCCAATTCGGGAAAAGTAAACTTCAACAAAATTCTTAATTGAATATTTCCTCTGGGGTTCTTGTCTCATGCCTTATCACTGAAGGATAACGGCAAATACCTCAGACCTGTTTAATAAATTAGAATTGGGGAAGGTGCAAATAAAGTTTCAGATGCTAATATTTGGTTTTTAATTATCAAGTTCATGACAAGAATATATAAGGACATTTTACTGCTTTTAGTAAAGTCAACAAGGATGAGGAGGTTCAAGTATCTTTCGAGTATTGGACTCTCAAATTGAATGATTTAATGAGTAAGTTTATTTAGAGATGCACAAGTTAGGAATTAATATTCGTTTACATAGGCTCTGATGATCAATTCCTTCAAATCAATATGTTTATTTCTAATTTTTACTGTCTTTATAAAATTCAAATTAAATTTATCAAAATTTATTCCGACTTTACACTTGACCAGTTATAAGACGGCAAATAGGCAGCTCATGCGCAGAAAAGTTGAAAATCACTGTTCAGTCGATGGCAGCCAAGTCTCGACAGGACAATTACATGCCGTTTTTTACTGAATTTCTTTATTATTACGCATGCGTTTGTAGAATTTGGAGAGTGTGTATTTTTTTGGTGGAAAAAAAAACGATGACTTGAAAGATTATGTTCTGTTTTCATTTTAATTTCTATTTCTTTTCTACAGTTTTTCCATTTTAGGTATATTGACATTTTTAAAATTCTACCTTGTCCCCTTGTGTAAATATCTATCATTTTAATACTATATTATACTATATAAATCCATTTTTATTTTAAAAAATATTTTTAATTATTTTCTATTCAATCTTTGATTCTAATTTTTTGTCTTAAAGTGGGAATTGGCAAATAATGAATACCCTGTTATAAGTTTAAAATATATTATTATTTTTTAATTTGGAATGTTTGTTAATATAGTAATTTCTTGTATTCCATGAAAGTCTCAAGAAATAACATAAATGGATCAAAGTCAAAAATGCCTCAAAAAATAACAAAAATGGATTCAAAAGTCAACATTTTACAAGAAACAACAGAATTGTTTATTCTGATCATAATTTTTTATGGCTGGATTTTCAACTGAATCCTTCAAGCATAATATTATTAAATAGTATGCTATCACTGTTCGAAAGGTGAATTTATAATTATAAAGATATATTACAAAAAGTATAATGAATGTAAGATCCCCAAAAGATTAAAATATAGCCCGATATTATAACAAATTTCAAATTTCTGTCATTATAATTAAATTTTTATTCACATTTAACTATTCTATGAAACCATAAATCTAAAACGTTGTCAGATACTTGAATGATATCTCAATCATACCTCTCCAAATTTTCATACCTCATTACATGCAGGATGTTTGATCCCGACAAATTTAATTCGCTTAGCATCTGGATACGCAGAAAATTTCATGCTGAATCGAACTTGTACTATGCGCTTATTATCGATAGAGTCCACTTCAGACTGCCTCATATCATTATATAAATGATGTTAATAACTCTAAGAGTAATGACAGTCAGTGGGGCAGAAGGGAGAAATATATCATTATCGCACTTAAGCGTATATAAACATGTCATTTCGCATGCCCATGAATCAGTTATATTGCAATCCTTCACAGTTAATTTCTCAATAAGTAAGAGAGTTTTATAGATAGCCATGGACAGATTCTATAAGGGTAATATGTTAATGACCTCCCGGACTTGGCGGATCATTTGGCGATCTGGTGCCAAATGTATGAATTTAGGGGCTGTATGTTATCTCGGCATTTTTCTATTATTTTCTAAAATGAGGAATTGATTTAAAAATTAAATTAAATGGGTAAATTCGACGTTATCAAGCGTTGTCAATGTTAAAATAATAAATGTTTGATATCTGCTGACAGGAAAAGGCACTGTTTACAGCTTAAATTACTTTTTATAGGTCAATTAATATGTTGTTTATTTTTAAAAAAAGAGTGTCATTATTCATATTAAAATATTTTGTTTAATAGAGTTAAATTATTTTCTTAAATAACGGTTGAATGATTTGAATTATTTCTGTGGATATCGGGCTATTATCTAGGTCCTGTCAGACTCTCTCCATCCTAAATTAAGCTAAAGTGTATAGAAAAAACTACTCTCTCTACTCCGATGATGCCAGGTAATATTAAAACCAGCAAAAAGATTAAAAATTTATTTATTATGTATTACAAAATTTTCAGTAAAATATTTTTGCAGTAAATTACAGTAAACATTTGCAGTAAATTACAGTCGGAATATACGATCGTGAAAAAAAAATTGCGGATTGGATTTCCAGCCTTTTTTGTCTACTTTCTAATAAAGGTGCTATCTCTTTTCCCCAGCCAAAATGTTTTAGCTTAAACATAGCTGTGAACACAAAGAAAGCTTAGATTTTTATTAATCTCATACAAGTTTCGTGTATGAGATTTGATTTCTTACAACAGTGATGAAAACCGAATATGAATTTCCAAAACCTTTTTGTCGTCTTTCCTTTTTTTATTAATTTTCTTGAATAATATACCCAAAAACGCAATATATCTAATAATATGATATTCTAAATTTCTTTTTATATAAGTAATATTTTTATCGCAATAAATAAAAGATTAAAAACTTATGGACTGCCAATGTCATTTAAGAAACTGTACCAAATTTTATCCATTTATGGTTTTATATTTTGTAGTTGTTATGCTCATTTGCAGTCTGACAGAGAAAAAATTCTTGATCGTTAGAGTTTGTTCGAAATTGGACAGAAATTTATACATTTTTTGTAAAGGCATACCAAATTTCACCTAACTAGCAGCAAATGCTCTTTAGAGACCACCGTCATACCTCCTCTATAGTAAATGGGTGAGGCAGCATATAGACATAATACCAATAATGTATTTTTCATATGCATAAAATTCCGCAAACGTGAAAATTAGTGAAAATCTCAGATCCAGTTTTCAGCGTTTTTAATATTTTCTCTATGTATACATTGTATACGATAACGCGAAAACAAGTTCTCAGACATTAAATATCTTCAAAATCACATAAATATTTAGTACTTATCAATTTCAGTTTTCAAATTTTCTTATTTTCCGATGAAACATTCAGTTTCTATTTCGTATACTATCCCGCTAAAATCTCTGCTTTCTCTGCGTATTCTGTTGAAGGAAACGTCCCTCTGGAAAGTGCCATCAATCTTCTTCAGAAGATCCGGAATTCTTTACTTCTCGAGTAACAGTTGCCACCTGAAGTTTGTGTGTCCACTCACTTCGATTTCAGTTAATGGACTTGGTCACGCATTTCGAATGAATCCAGCAGTGGTCATCCCTTACAAACCATGACACAAACTAGCGAAATTCTTTATAATGGCCATGAAGATGTAGAATAGAGAATGAACTATTTGAGACCAATAATTTTTTTTTTTCCTTTTAAGTTTTTATTTGTATGCTCGTTTTTTCCCTGGGATAAGAACGAATGCTGCTCTGTATATTTTTATAGAGAATAAATGGAGTAATTGCACAACACTAAAGAAACTAATCTTTTTGGCATCTTTTAACTTTTTATTGGCAGTATTTATTATTAATGGACGGCAATAAGAGTTCTCCACCAAGATAGAATAAAAAAACGCCTACCCAGAGTTAAATTTTTAAAAGTGCTTTTAATTAAGTTTTAACCAGAATTAAATTCAAAGCAAAATTTCAAATGAACTCATTGTATAAATTTAATTTCTATAATTTTTAAACTATTTTTTTCTTTAATGTGACGTGGTGGATACTGGAAGAATGTTAACAGAAATTGTGACCTTACTGATATGATTTGGATTTAAAAACTGATCCGAAATATTTTTTAAATGGCCAATTAATATTACTAAACTTAGGTTTGGTAGTTTAAACATATTTATTTATATCTCTATGGTTACGAAAAAATATGAAACCCACGTTTTGTATTTAATGGTGGTTTTATTTCATCAATGAAATGTATAATTATTTTCTGTAAAAATCATAAACATTTCTAGACATTTCAAATGGTATTGGTATTGATTCTTGTTTAGATCCAATCAAATTAATTTGGTATGCGAGTTTATAAATCAAATTTGTAGACTTCTATCAAATTTCGAATGAAATTTCTAAGAAAGAAACCTATTTGTTTGGATATCTGAGTACTTATTAACGCAATAGTAAAACGTAAATCACAAAAATAAATAAGATTTTGTAGACTGATGCACCATCTAAAGTATTTATTCACATTTAATTTTGAGTAAATTCTTTCAAGTATTGGACAAACATTTGGATTGTATTCATTGATGTATTCGTGTTACTCAAATTTAAAATGACTTAAATGCAGAAAAATTTAGGGAGTTTGTCATTGAACTGATAGTTTTATTTCAAAATTTGGTTCCAATTGATCGAAAAAAGAAATCCGGTTGCGTATACAATTTCTTTAATCTATACTGCAAAAAGCAAAATTTTCCAAAAATAAGAATGTGAACTGTCATGGAGATGACACTGTTGAGTGAAGTTCACAGCCTACTAGGAGAGACCATTATAAATTATAATGCCATTATAAAAGAATTTATTAAAAGTTTCAAATATTTATTTATAAGCAAAACTTTGTTTTCTTAATCTCTAATTTTACTAAGTATCTGGAGGAAAAATTCTTCACAAATAACTTTAAATTAGAAACGTAGAAATTTTTCATTTAACATAAGTAGATTTAATTGTATAATAAGTCAAACCATATTTATACGTGTTTGAATTTAAAGTATATATTATCAGTGTAATTTTGATTGTTTTTAGATACATTAATTTTTATTACTTAATTAAAATCCTTTTTCACATGACAATGTCAGATAGATTTTGCAAAAAAAAAATTACTTATTCGAGACAGAAATCATCCATTTTTTAATATTATTTTCATAAAGTAGGTCATAAATGATATATATCTCTGTCACAGAATTCTAGTATTATTCCTAGTAGAGTAATTATAAAACTTTGCGTGTCTAATGTCGATTAGGAGCGTATAAAAAGCGAACATTGAAACATACCAGTTTCTATCATGTGACCTTCTAATCATGAACTTTTCAGTCTAAGTTTTCAAGGATTTTTTTTTTCTTGATATGACCATTGTTGAAATTGCTTGTAGTTTCCCCATATCTTTAAGAAAATGGGATAGCAGTCTGGATTCTTCAAATCAAAGATCTTAACTCTAAATTAAAATCTCTAGCAGAAACTTTAAAAAAACGTTATCGTTTTTAGTTGATTATTTAATAGCTGTTTGGTTAATTAAGTAGTTAAATACGTCTCAAAATATGAATCATGTAATTTTAAAACAATTTGCCTATATAATTATAATTTGAAAATCATGACATTTTCAATAGGGATCTTTAACTCTTAATGTTTACTTAGAACTAAGGTGGTCGTTTCTACCAAATGTATCCTCGCACATTTGGGCATGTCTTGAGTTAGGTTGAATTTATGGAAGATCAAATATCTTCAAATCGGTGAGATGTGCGTGTTTGAAGGGTGTAGTGCCATGGCAATTGTCACTCTTAACAAGACACATTAGTTCAGAAAGTTCAAACACTTTTTTAAACAATTCGTCGTCAGCTTATTTGAATAAAGCATTAACACAACGTGATTGCTCTAATTACCAAATTTAATAAAACTAAAACATTTTAGATCTTATTTTAAGTAAAAGTTATCATTAATCAACTTATCAGATTAGTTAATTACTATTCGACTAGCTATATATCTATAATCTCTTTTACTGAATTCAGTAATATAAAGTTTCACAAGAAATAATGTTTAATTCGAAAATCCTTAACTTGGTTACATAAAAAGTGATTACT
Source organism: Argiope argentata (assembly GCA_026289955.1). Lineage (NCBI taxonomy): Eukaryota > Metazoa > Arthropoda > Arachnida > Araneae > Araneidae > Argiope > Argiope argentata. The sequence continues at coordinate 2,071,946 of JAOUZG010009418.1, forward strand.
TTTTGTTTGAGGAATCGATTCTAAAGACATTGAAAATTTCTACGACCCTGTTAATTGTACAAATAATAAAACAAATCTAGAAGTTCCCAATAATATTTGTTACCTAATAAACAGCTAAAATAAATTACAATTCAAAATTTTAATCGATATAAAAGGGAATTAAATAAATAAATAAAATTTTCAATTTAAATAAACTTTTAAATAGGTTTACAATTTTGGGAATTTATCTATTTACCATAAGTTGTCCAGAAAATGCATCTAGTTGTTTATGATATTGTATTTGCTTAGATAGCAATAACATCATTGAATTACTTATAATGAAAGCAAAAATACATAAAAGATAGGAATTCCAAATAATAAGGAAAACTTACTTAACAACTGCATCTGTTAGTTTATTACATAATATCTGCTTAGATAGCAATAATCCGAAGAATAACATTGTGTGTAGCGTATGGAATGATACAAGAAATGAATTCACCGAAAATTTCAATAAATATGCATGAGGCAATATCTCCTCCCTTCGAACGCTCTTTGCTGTTAAAGCAACCGCACCACACTTTCGACGACATCTTTCTAATATTAAGCAATATTATGCTTCTTGCAAATTCCGTATAAATAATGGCCGCGCTGCAGCTGATTAAACTTGCAAAGTAACTGCAACTGCAAGGTAATATGAGGCAGGAATTAGCATCCCTTTCCGTCGATGCAAATTTCTTGAATAGCGTTTCTCTAAGTTTCCGACTTTGTTGGTAATTAGTATTCCAACAGTGAAGCAAATATATCGTGGAACTCATCGCTTTCTATTTTAAGTCGTTCAAACGCAGCTTCTTGAGCTAAAAATTAGTAAACCATCTCTTAATAAGAGCGCCTGTTTATGCTACGCTGAGTAGAAACAGAAGTGGGAAAAAATGGGCTTGCCTGTTTTCGGAATTTTAGATAATTTACGTAGTACTATCTCGATTTTAAGCTTTATTTTAAGATGATTACAAGGTTGGTTATTTTTTAGAAGCTGTTGCATTTATATGTATAAATAATGCTCACATGTTAACTATTCGGTACTTACGTATAAAGCCATCGATCTTTATCGCCATATTTGAAGGCGTCGCCAATGTGTTCCTAAACCACCAATATTGACAAAAAACCGTCATTATTTTAAAAATTGTGCAAACCTTAACTGTCGTCCACTATTTTGTTGGTTTCGCAAACGATCGTTAAGCGCTTTTTCTGTTCTGACTTTTTGACTCGTTAAAATGAATAAATTTAGAATTTGCCTGCCAACGAAAAAGATGCAGTGACGTATTTCCAAAATTATGGAATAATTCCATCTAAAAATGCATGTTTAAATGGACATGAGATGAGTTTATAATTGAAACCGGACAAAAAATGGCGGTGTGATACATCAAAGACTTCTGACCAACTAAGTAAATTGGCTCTAGAAGGTTGATGACCGTTAGCACATCGATGATCTTATATATATATAATATATGTAAGATAATTATTAACGGCATTGTATTTTTGTGGCAACAGTTATTTTATGTTGATGTGTTTGGCAACAGTGTGAAAAATTCGATCTTGATAAAATAAAAATGGTGATTTCGTTATTCTAAGAATTTAGTCTTTTTTTATAAGTTAATAATTCAGAAGTGGGATAAGAAGTGGATAATTGTATAGTTTTAGAAAGATGTCTTTACTTGCGAGATTACGAAAAAAGGATTTAGAACTCGTTGCAGTGGAACTTGGAGAGGAAATCGGAGAAAATAATAAAGTCGTGGCATTGATAAGTTTGATCAAGAAAAGTAGGAATTATGATGAAGATATAATACATGAAATAATCGGTAACATAAATGCCGATCGAAAAGCAGAGGAAGCTGCTCTAAAACGTAAAGAAGAATTTGAACTTGCAGAAAGAAATGCTATGCGAGAACATGATTTGGCGATAAAGAAGCTGGAAATTGAAGCCAAATCGTTATCGCCAATTGCTCAAAACGCGCCCAATGTGGAAATCAGCCCGAAAATAGACTGGAAGACTCAGGTAAGAAATTTTGATTTGAAATATGACGACATTGGATTATATTTAGTATATTTTGAGAGAGTAATGAAGAGGGTAAATATGGAAACCTCTCTATGGATGGCGTGTTTGACTAGTGTTCTTCCTAGTGAAATAGTCGACATGATTATAAGATAACCTGAAGAATTGGCTGAAAACTATTCTTATATGAAAGAACTGCTACTTAAGCGTTTCAAGCTAAGTGCTGAAAAATTTCGCCAATTGTTCTACTCGCATAAAATTAAACCTGGAGGTACGTGGCGAGAATACTACTATGAATTAGAAACTTATTTCAATGGGTGGATAAATGGGTTAAATGTAAAAACTTTTGAAAATTTAAAGGACTTAATAATATCAGATAGAATGAAGCAAGACGCACCTTTAACAGTGCAAGAATACTATATCAGTGAATGGTCACTGTTGAAGTCGCCAACGAGCTTGGCTGATAAAATTGACGAACACATTGAGCTATCTGGTCTATACATAAATAATAAGAATATTGGTGGTCAATATAATACCAAAATAAATAATCGTTCTACTACTAATTATCGAAGGATGGAGCCAATTACGTGTTATAATTGTTACGAAAAAGGTCATTTGGCACGTGATTGCGTAAAACCTAAAAGGCCTAAGTTTTGTACATCATGTAGGACTGAAGGCCATGGAACTAGGGAATGTCCTAAATCACGTAGTAATCTCACAGTAAATTTATCCTCCTTATCATGCTCTAATAGAGATGTTACACTTAAAATCGTATCAATAAATGGAATGAATACAGATGCATTAATAGACACAGCGGCTGATATATCAATGATAAAATACTCATTTGCAAAGCAAATTAATGTGCTTGTTCAACCTAAAAACAATGTTATTTCTATAACAGGAATTGGAGGTGGCATAACACAATCACTTGGAATTTGTACAGTAAATGTGGCTATAGACAATTTAATTTTAAAGGATGTGAAGTTGCACGTTGTAAATGATGATACATTTCAAGGGCCATTCGTCATTGTCGGAAAGGATTTGATAGATTTTCCAAATTTAGTGATGATAAGACGGGAAGGAAAATCTAGAATGTTTCACATGGATGAATTTCGACGTCTAGCGAACATTGGAGTTGAAGAATCACCCCATGCAACTGCTATTCTGAGAGCATCAAAAACGATAGCTGTTCAACCGAATATGATAGAAATGTTGGAAGTTGTAGATAACAAATCAACGGATGACGAAGTGATGACTTTTGATAACGCTGATAATGAATCAAGTTCGTCTTTATTAATTCAAGATGGCAAAACACTAGTACCCATAGTTAACTGCAGCGATAATACTCTACGCTTAAAGAAGGATCGAGTTATTTTAAGAGGTGTTTGGTCGACTGAAAATGTTGATTCTATTAAATATCCCGATATCAACGGTGACAAAGAAAATCTAGTTGCTATTGCCAAAAGAGATCTCAAAGAAAAAGTTAAAATTGATGACATAAAGAGTGGACCAGACACATCGGATGAGCAAAAGCAACGTGTCTGTGACCTATTGAATGAATTCAGAAAGTGCATCGCTCTAAGTCCTAATGAGTTGGGATGTGTCAACAATACAGTCATGAAAATAGTTGAAAAGGCTGGTAGTACTCCTGTCGCTCGTTCTCCATACCGTGCTTCCCACTACGAAAGGCAGATTCTAAGAGACATTATTTTAGAAATGAAAGATCAAGGTATTGTTCGAGATAGTTCATCTGAATATAGCAGTCCCGTTTTGCTTGTAAAGAAGAAAACTGGTGAATATCGAATGGTGATTGACTACAGACAATTAAACGCGCAGACTGTCAAGGACAAATTCCCTTTACCACATATAGATGATTTATTAGACAGAATTGCTGGTTCTAGTTTGTTTTGCATTCTTGATGCCTGCCAGGGTTTTAATCAAATACCTATGGATGATGAGTCAGCTCGTAAGGCCGCGTTTACAACACCAGACGGCCACTATGAACCCACTAGACTATTCTTTGGTCTTTCAAACGGGCCTGCAGTGTTTCAACGATGTATGTCATTAGCTTTAGGCAATTTATTATGTAATGGTGTGTCGTGTTTCATAGATGACATATTTTTTGGATCCTCTAACTTTGAAAATATGATCAATATGCTTAGAGCTCGAAAAATTGTGCAATGCAGGGATAACGTTGAAACTATCAAAGTGTGAGTTTGCTAAAAAAGAGATTGAATATTTAGGATTTGTTGTCAGCAAGGATGGTATCAAACCTGGACCCAGAAAACTTGCTGCTGTTGCCGAATTCCCTGTTCCCCCAAAAAGAGATGAAGTTCAGAGATTTTTAGGATTGACTGGATTCTTCCGTCGCTTCATTGCTGGATATGCGTCAATTGCAGCTCCTTTAACCCGCTTATTAAAGAATGGTCAATTATTTGTCTGGACCAATGAACATCAAACTTCTTTTGAAAGATTACGTAATCTTCTTGTATCCAAACCAGTCTTGAAATTGTTTGATCCTCGGGATGAAACCGAACTGCATACCGATGCAAGCTCCGTGGGTTTGGCTGGAATGCTACTTCAGAGAGACAGAGATAATACCCTTCGCTTGGTCTATTGTGTAAGCAGACGTACTAATCCAGATGAAGAAAATTATCATTCGAGCCGATTGGAGCTACTGGCTGTTGTTTGGTCTCTCAGTCGCCTTAGATCCCTTCTTCTTGGTCTTCGATTTACTATTATTACAGATTGTTCTGCAATTATATATCTAAAAACTCAAAAAAATATAAGGCCCCAAACGGCAAGGTGGATAGAACAACTAAGTGAATTCAATTACGATGTTAAGCATAAATCCGGTGACCAGATGACCCATGTGGACGCCCTGAGTCACGCACCAGTAGAAGACGAAGATCCTTAACAATCTAAAGAAGCCACTGAATGCAGCCCATTAGATATAATAGTGAAATGTCCAAACCAACTAGTCGAAATTGATACCAGTATTCCATTAAATATAAGTGAGAAACCGCGTGTCTATTATATAAGTACTGAAGAAGACAAAGTAGCTTTAATTCAGTCCCAGGACGAAGAGTTAAACAATATCATTAAAATATTAAAATGCTCCAAGAAAAAAGCGCAAAAGAAAAATATTGTCAGTAAATATGAACTTATAAACGGAATACTGTACCGCTTACAAATTGACAACGGTGTCTGCAAAAAATTGTTTGTAATGCCACGATCTATGAGGAAATATTTAGTTGTACGCTTTCACGATTTTTCGGGTCATTTTGGAGTTGACAAGGTCAAATTACTTATAATAGCATTTCTGGTTTCCTCGAATGTCAGAATATGTAAAACAGCATATAAATCAATGCGTTACATGTGCTTTTACGAAAGTACCCGCCGGAAAAGTTCAGGGTAAACTCAATCCAATTCCGCCAGGTAAACGACCCTTTGAAATAGTACACATGGACTTTTTGGGACCCTTTAACGCTAGTTCGAATCGCAATTCTGAACTATTAGTAGTAATTGATAATTTGACAAAATTTGTTCGTTTACGTGCATGTACTAGTTGCTCTACTAAATGTGTATTGAAGTACTTTGAAGAATTCATAAATGACTTTGGAAGTCCTATCAGAGTAGTTACTGACCGAGGCTCATGTTTCACATCATCAGCATTTAAAGAATTCTGCATGAAGCATGGCGTAAAACATACTGTGAACTGCTCGCAAAGACCAGCTGCTAATGGACAAGTGGAGCGGATAAATCGTGTGCTTATACCTATGATTTCCTCAACTGTGCATGCAGATAACCATAGGGACTGGGACAAGATGTTGCCTGAAATCCAGAGATGCATTAATTGGTCGCCCAGCAAATCTACAGGCAAAGCGCCATTCCACCTATTATTTGGATACAAGCCTAGAAAACTTGATAATTTTCCAAGAGAATTGCTTCCAATGTCGGATGAATATGTTTCTCCTGGAGTACTGCAAGAAGAAGCACGAAACGATATACTGAAAGCACAAGAGAAAATGAAGTCCAATTTTGATAAGCATCACTGTGATGCACATACATATTCTGTTGGCGATGTTGTCGTTGTAAAACGGTTACCTGAAACCACTCCTGGGAGTCGCACAAAAACGCAAGTTCGATAAAGAGGACCCCTTGTAGTTGTGAAGGTGTTTCCATCTGATGTATATCAAGTCACAGATTTTAGAACAAAAGCACAAGGACGTGTAAGACGGCATTATACAACTACAGCTCATGCATCGCAGATGAAACTATTTCACATTGTAAATGAAGATGAAATCGTTGACGTTGACTATGATGATGATGAAGAGGAAGATATGGTTAATGAACTCCCAAATGCTCCACGAGAAAATAGAATAAAAAAATTGCCAACATACCTTCAGGACTATGTACTTTTAATAATTTACAATGTGCCTCATTTTCGTAATTTTATGGACAGGGTCGTCCATTTTTTTCAGGATGGCCGAATGTAAGATAATTATTAACGGCATTGTATTTTTGTGGCAACAGTTATTTTATGTTGATGTGTTTGGCAACAGTGTGAAAAATTCGATCTTGATAAATTAAAAATGGTGATTTCGTTATTCTAAGAATTTAGTCTTGTTTTATAAGTTAATATATATATTGGAATCCCTAGCTATATATATATCAGCCGTTTGGCATTGGAGTAGATGCAGTGGAGTGATGACATAAGACTCCAAAGATCGACACCGAAAAATGAAAAGTTTATATCCAACACAATTTATTAAGAGAAAAAAAAAAACGAAACACGTGATGAAACACATGACAACATCTACAAAGATTATTAAGCTTCTTTGGAAAATTTTTATCAAGTTCTGAGTTCGCAAGCACAATTTCGGTTAAAAATGCACCTGGTTTGAAGTTAAAGTTAAAAGAAAATCAAAATGCCATACATATAATACCGTCATTTATATGTATTTTCCTCACATGGATCTTTTCAGACTCTAACCTGTTACAAAATATATGCGAAACTTTCTTGCATTTCCTTCAATAAAAGTCTATCTTACTTCCCAAGCATAAAATTGTAGACATTTAACTAATATAGACAATATCTGGCATGACATTGACGAATTATAGCTACAAAATATTGATTTTTCATTTTCATTTCTCTATCATATGATATTTTCCTTTTGAATGAATAATGTGAATGTTGATTATTGTTTTGAATGATTGTACATTGTTATTATTTTTCCCTTTTCGAGCAAAGAATTGTTGAACTTGAGTAATATCAAAAATATCTTGCATAACATTGGCAAATCATACTCATAAAATATATAAAATGGTAATTTTTCACATCTACATATTTCAAGTTTCTCCAGGAGGACACAGAAACTTTCAGTAAAAAAATGACCATACCTTATAGAGATGGTTTAGATTTGGAATTATTTGACTATAGATTTGAAACCTAATTTTATTTTTTAGTTTTTGAAACCCTTTTTTAAGGAGTATTTGAAATGCGTCTAGTTTAAGTCGTATAAAAGTGCGTAGTGAATAATTGTAGACATATGAATATTTGGGTCATAGGATCGTATCCACATCGTCATATAGGGTTGTGTCCACACTTTCATATCTATGCCATTCTAGTTTTGTATCCACAGCTACCGAAATATTTCTTGCATCAAAAAATAGAGAGTCAATCTACCAATTTAATCTATCGCTCCACATTTTAGAAGCTATTCCTCAATTACCTCCAAGCAAGAGATATTTTCAAGGAACTTGGAGAATTTTCCCCTTATCTCCAAATTTTTCTCTAAACTGTATAAATTAATGCCAGTTCACCTATGATTAAAAGTATCTTGTTAGAATGAGAATTATCTCTGAATTCCTAGGCAAAATTAATTAAAACACTTATATCCATGATAAAAGAACAATTATTGTGCTGAAATCATACACAAGTCTTACAATTTCAGATATCCATATTAAAAAGTTTAAAATCACATAACATATATCTATCTGTAACTGTAACCACCCTGGTGGGACGTCTCCTGATTATGAAATCTAAGCCTCAGGATCAGTTCAAAGCCAATTCACACCTAATAACAATCATATATTGGCGTGGGTAAATTAAATATGTCATTGAAAGTGAAATGTCCTTCATCAGATGGTGTTCTTATCATCTGATGATAGCTTACAGTTGTGAGAGCGTCTTCAAATAACTCTGGTGTTGGCAGAAGGATGTCAGGATAATTGAATTAACTTAATCCATACAGCAATGATATTGAATCCGAGTATCGTATGTAGCTACATGTAAATTCTACTTATCTTAATATGTTATTGAGTTCAAATTTATAAGCATGACAATAAATTTTCAATGCAGACCTTAGAACATTAAATGATAAGAATTCCGTCCGAATTAATAACGATATTAAATCACAAAGGTTCTAAAACTCGGGTGTGATGACCTTAAGTATGAAATAATTCGAACATTCCTGTTAAATCTGATTCATACTGAGGAAATTTAGAATATTGAAAGGAGACAATTAGCTATTTTTAAACTTTTTATACGTGTTTATAAAAATTAAGTAATCTCGATCCTATCAGGTAAACATATAAACAGCTTATCTGATATTATCAATAGTTTACGATACTTACTCAAGCAAAATAAAGCAACGATTGAAAGCCTCAATCTGGTCAACAGCAAGGAAAAAAGCAATCAGACTTATTTGAGTTCATTTCATTCGGTACTGAAAATGCCTTTTATAAAACTCAACGAACTAACTAATTTACTTTAGGTTAATAAAGTAAAATTTTAATGAAGATCTAATTCAATATTTTTATTAGTGTGTTAAAATCTAAAACAAATTAATTCCTCCGAAACAGTTTTTTTTTAATTTGTTACGCTTGTGTTTGTACAGTTCGTTTCGTTTTAATCAATAAGTAGCTTTTTAGTGATTTATGCTGTGAATTTCTTTGAATTAACTAAAACCAGCGCAATTTCTGAATAAATATCAATAGTTGTGAATAAATGTATGTATGATAAACGAATTATGCTGTAAAAAGTATCATCTTTAACATTAGCCAGCATTTGATGTTACTAACAAAATGAATATATTTTAAATAACGAGAATCAATCAGTATAAAATGTTTCTCAAATTTCCTGAATTTAAACATTACAATGTTATGATGGTAGTGTACTTTCTATAAATTATATAATAAGTATTTAAAAAAATATTTGGTGATTTAAATAGTACAGATCAAGAGCTATAAAATTTTGTAGAGTTTCTCACAAGTTGTGAGAACTGACTAAAAAGGCTTTTGTGCATTTTAATTAGAATTTTAATTTCAAAAATAATCAAAATTTTAATGTTTTCTCAGGTAATTTCAGTGGATATTACCCAATAAAAATCCTTTCTTGCCACCTTTTAAAATTAAAAATCAGTCGCATTTTTATGATACTTATGCATTTTAAAACATTTTTTTTGGAATCGTTTTGAAAATTATGCTAATAAACTATTTTCTTCAAATATAAATT
>JAOUZG010009418.1:2081893-2127593 GCA_026289955.1 Argiope argentata
TATATATATCAATTTGTACTCCATACAATAATCCTTTTTTTCATTTAATATCAGTTAGAAAAAGAAATGTAAAGTGTAAACCAAGCGCGAATGACAGCAAAATTCGACCATAGCTTTTACGACATGTTTAAAATGCTGTGCTGGCGAAAAGTATTGCTGTGTCATCAACGGTGGGGTTGTTTCTTCAAGCGATGGACAAAAGGCTTCAAGGATTTTTTAAACGACTTCTCAGAGAATAAAATTCTGCCAAATAGAGAAAAATAAAAAAATAAGCCATTGTATTCGTTAAACGAAACTCATTTCGATAACATAAACTGATTTTTTTGTCATGTATATGATTTGAATATATTTCAAATTTTGAACAAAGGGGGAAAAAATATACACACAATTGTACAAACAAAAAGTCACTGTTGCCATAGAGACTTCAAATAGTCTAAGGCCATCGTTAGAGAATTTGACTTCTTCAATAATTTTATGTCAAAAAAATATGAATAAATTGAGTGGAATTGGATATTGAACAAACAAAATAAACATCTTTACTAGGCGTTTTGACAGTGAGTATTATAGGAGAGGATTTACAACTTTTCGAGTTGTGACTGATGGGAAATTAACCCTAAACAAACAACAATAAAGTATAAAACCCAACAACAAAGTATAAATATCAAAAATATTTAGATTTTGTTTTTATTTACAGTGAGTGCAATTCCTATAAAACCGTGTCATTATGCCATGAAGACTGAAGTGTGAAAATATCGATTCCCTCATGAATGGTGGCGCACGGCAAATGGATGGGTGGAAGATGAAATATTTGGCGGTGTTCTTATGCATCCAAATCCTCGCTATTTCAAGTCAGCAAATGCAAATACTTTCTAGTATGATGAGGAAAAACAGAGAGAAGATACGGTCGGGAAAACGAATAAAAAAAACTTTAATATATTGCTATAAATTAGATTTTTTAACGTTAATCACATTATTTTTATGTAAATTCATTATTGATATTATCGTCTCTTATTTAGAATGTATTCGTCGTTTTAAGTTCAGCATACTGCCAGTTAGTTTTTGTTAAATTTGTATAATTTCGAAGTTAAATTTTTGTCTTGACGCAACATAACCACTTTTATTCAGCATTCCTTATTAATTAAAACATTTATTATCAATTTCTTGGTAATAAATGCATCGTCGATAAGACTTCATTTACCTATGAAATTAAAATATGATCACTTTTAACTAATATTGCGAATGTACATCAATATATTATGAAAAGGTTGATATTCACAGAGTAAATCGGCTTTTGGCGTTCCTCAATTTTTAACGGTTGCATGTCCATCTATTTTTCAACATATTTATGAACTTTTTTACCGAAAATAGGAACAGAAAAATAACTCCTTTTTATGATTCATCTACAAGATCGAAATAAAATTTTAAATCCAGGAAGGAGTGTTTATATAAATTAAAATCCTATTGAATTTTTTCAAATTTCATATCAAATGCAAGAAAAGTTAAGTTTTCTATAAGTTTATCTATTTCATAAAACGTATTTTATGCCACTTTTTATACAAAAAGTGCATATAGTTGATGCATTTAGTTTTACTATCTCATGGAGATTTGAAATAAATTAGGAAAAAATCTGACAAAATTTCTTTTCGGTATTGAACATTCAAGTATTTTAGAGATTTTTGCAAGCAATTTCTTTATATGTATTTTGAGTGTGTGTCCTCACTTGTATCTCAGCCTGTTTTCATAGGGGGCTAAGAGTTGTCATTAATCATGAAATTAGTTGCAGCATATTCGCAAAGGAAGAACTCGGTAAGAATATGGATTAAATTGAAAACAGTATTACCTCGGAAGATTATGGAAATATGCTACTTGCCATAATGTTTTGAAAAACTTAACTGGATCTTAAATAATTATCAATTAAGTGACCTCATGATTAAAACAAAACAATCATCTTAAAACTCATCTTAAGCGTCATCTTAAAACTCAGGGAGTTATCTTTTAATTGTAATAATATGATTGGAGTTAAATTTAATAATAATTTAATCTGAAAATTTTCTTCAAAATCGATTTATCATATATGATTTATAACAACTTCTTTCATTCATCGAAGTTCGTCGTCAAATATTTAAAAAATGTGTAGTTTTTTTTTTAACTTTTTAATACCACCATCGCTAACTGTTCTCATCAAATAACATTTGTTTATATTTATGATATATATATTAGACATTGATGTGAATAATATATAACTTATCTTGTCTTGTTTTGTTTATTATTTTTAATTATAAAATTAAAATAAAATAGGGAAATATTTTATTCTTTTTGAAATATGATGTTTGTTACAAAGTGAAAAGCGAATGAAATACCTATTGTGTTTAAAGTTTTGAATTCTTTGCATCAGTCTAAACAAATAGAGCATTTTTTCAATAATCAAATACAATATACCATTGCTGTTTATATTTGCACTATAAATATAAGAAAGAGCTTTATATTCGCTCATAATTTATTTACATAGCGACTGTGAATCTTTGTTAGTTAATGTGTTTTCTGTCATATTGCCTAACACCAACTTGCAGAAAAATTTTACAATTGTTGCCAATACATACGTTGCCAATTTTTATTTTTATTTCAACTGATAAAAATTATTATAAATTTTTAAAATTTAACTAAATATAAAAATTTGAAGATACATTTATCTCGCTCGAACTTCATATGGGTTATTTATCGTTGTTAAAAAATACCAAACTACCCTTCAAAACTTTTATGGCACGGTCATACTTTATTCTTTGTTAACTACATTCCGTAACAGCAATAACCATCCCCATTTGATTTGAAAAACCATAAAATAAGGTCGTAACATATCTGCTTATATGTCACAAAACGGCCGTTCTCCTGAATGATAGAAGTAACAGATATCTGTGGCTGTGATAAATATGCTGAAAGAAATGGAAGGAAATTTCTGAATTGTTGTTACAATGCAACAATTCCCGTGTCGTTATTCAAATATTTTATTACATACGGAACGCAGCATTTTATATTATGTGTTATTGAATCAACAATCTTATCGTAAAATTAGCCGATTTTGACGACAGGTTTGTTTGTCTTGCTAAATATTTCAATAGATTAAGCTATACAATTTGGTTTGAATGGCTTCCTCAGCAAAATACTAAGGAAATTTAAGTTTTGATATATATTTAATTCATCTGGAACTCATTAGGAAATCTTCTATTCATTATATAAAGTATTTCCCTAATCTGTTCTATATCTTTATAAATCTTATTATTTTTCAATGGAAGGAGCAGCAGAGCTTAAAATTTGGCACTCTTTAAACACTGCTTATTTCTATTTTTGACTTCCTTAATTCAGTTTAATCCCGTCCAATAATATTCAATAATGAACAACTATCATTAAAATAATCATTTAATTTTTATTATAAAAACGTAGTTCATTTTATAATTTTTACATATTGTTAATTAAAATTATATTGTTGACATGGACATAGTTGTAATTCGTAAGTTCATATTTAACACTTTTTCAAAAACCACCAATGACATCGTATTCGTACCCATTTTACGGTTTATTGCGGCGTATATTTCACAGCATGGTTTTCCGTTAGTAAGAGATATATGTTTACGCTAACTGTTTATAAGAATGAAGGATTTATAAGCATTAAGCACTCGATCTTCATCGCCAAATTTGTAAGGGTCACCAATGAGTTGCTAATTGTCAATAATGGCAAAAAACCGCCATTATTCAAAAAATTGTTCAAACTTTAACTGTCATCGGCCATTTTGGTGGTTTCGTTGGCGCCGACGGTTTATCGGCAAATTTGAACCCTTCGCCACTGAGTTATTAAACCGTTGGCGTTGATGGTCTTATATGTAAGTAATACAGGAAGTCCACTGACTAACAACAATTTGCCTTAAATTGGACCAAAACAATTTAACGGTAAACATTATATGATAGTGATCAGTGATATCAACATAGGTAGTAAAAGTGCTGCCGAATTCGGTATACTAGAAATTTTAATCCAAATTTGTTATCATATTCAACAGAAACTTTAGTCGCATAAAGAGTATAGCTCGTCATTGTGCTGTATGGTATAAAATGCCAGAGACGAGCTATACTCGTTACTCTACCGGAAAGGGTTAGTTGAAAGTACATTTTTTAAAAAAAAAAATCATATGATAGAGAAACTTACTTAGCATGAAAAATAAGTGGAATCTACATATCCTGGTCATTTACCCGCATATCCGCTTTTGTGTTTTTTACTCACCTCTGATTACCTGTAATCAACTTTAGAAAAATGATCCAGGATGAAATATTAGTAGCAACAATAAAAATGAAGTGAGTTTCATTTCGTAATGAAAAAAAATTGTTTTCAAACATACTTCAAATAAAAAGTTTAAATTGGTTAAAAATTTAAAACACGATAATGAAATAAAAGTTAATATTTACTATAGTTAATATTCTATATATTTGACAAACATTGAAGGAATTGCTATGTGAAAGTTTATCTGTCTGTCTATAAATGTAAACGATTACTATAAAACATAAAGAACTGAACAGGTACATTTTTCATAACTCGTCTATTTGCGCTTACCAAGTTTTAAACCAAATTCGTCAGATATTACCCATCTTTCAGTCAGAAATTTGCGTACTTGTCCTATCAATAACTCGAATGAACTGCATTTTACAGATAAATGATATTTAGTAAGTAATCTTCTTATTTTAATTGTAGTCCTGTGTCAAATTTTGGATTCAATGTATTGGAAACAAAACTTTCTCAACTTTAGACCTCAATGTTTACGAAAAAAATGAATAATTGTTTTTTTAAATTTAAATCGAAAAGGAAACTGTTCATTTTTCAGGATTTTAAAATAAAAACATAAATACTCGTGGCATCCACAGCCTTGATCAAGATCCCCAATTTTTATATGAAAGGCATGGAAAGGAGTATGCGAGAAAGGTTCTGGAAAACCACTCCTACATATTTAATTGTGTGCAGAATATTTGCATTCTATGTTTAAAATTAACACTTTGCACTCCGAAAAATAATTAAATTCATAATTATTCACCTAATACAAAGATTTGCTCATTGCTATGAAAAATAAATATATAAAATTCTTTTAAGTCGAATTTCTTTGAAAAATTAATCTACATCTCTTAACCATTATATAGGCATTTTCAACAATTAAATTTGAAAAATACATAAATAAAATGTCAAAATGATGCACAATCTTGAATGGCGAGTCAGAGGCACCATCGGAGTGCTAAGAGTTATAAATAAAATAATGTATTTTGAATAATTTCATAGCATTAAACAAACAAATAAATAATGTAATTTGTTTGGTTGCAGAAAAAAGATTACTGAAATGAAATTTATTTGGCAGCCATTACACTAACGAGCATCAAAACTGCTCCATAAATTCTGCATCAGTGACTAAATAACACAACTATAACTGAGAAATTTATCTTTGAGTTATATGCATTCCGCATTCAAAACACAAATTATTACATGAAAATATTTCACTTTAATAACCATTCCTGAACTAACAATCTCCCAATTTCTTTTTAAAATATCGCTTTGAGGCAGAAGCAACCCTGAATTAGCTCTATTACCGCTCCAGACATCTCTCACAAAAGGAATCCGTTTCTTTCTCTTAGCTGATGAAATGTTTCTTGTAGTGAGAGCCGTGAAACACAATTTACGGCTGGGTAATGTGTTTTCAGGAAATAAACCCCAGACGTCATTATCAGCCCAGGAGGGGCAGCAAAGAAAAAATCAATAACTTCCACTGACACAACCTAACGAATAGTCAACTTAACCGTTATGTGCGTTGTTCACCAGACGGGAAGTCGCCATTACGTTCATTAGGTTTAAAATGTGTGGAGTATTCCCCGGGTACAACTTCTGGAGTTTCTTGCAAGTCAGTTAAAACAAACGCCCTTGGAAACGATGTTTGGATTTTTTCAGTTGGGCTTAATTGGTCGCTCGTTTCCTGTAAGAATCAATTATATATCTGGAAAATTTATTACTGGGAGCTATGTTTTGTCTTGTAATAAGATTTTCATTGAACATATATTGTAACAATTATACATTCATGTCCATAAATTAAGGATAATGGAAGTTAAGGAAAAGAAAGAGTCAGATGCAAAACAAATGTGACTCATTTTAAAGCCTATTTATTAAACCAAAGGTAAAGAAAAATGTGAATATTCTTTTATGTGAGCGGTGGAGACAGTGATCACATTCAGTTTTAGTCCCGAAATTTTATTAAAATGAAGATACGGGACACAACACACACATAAAACAAAAATACGAAACATATATATTTTCTGCCCATCATGTTTCAATTTTGTTAGTCTTCGTCTCAGACTGACTTCTCTCTCACTTCGTCCGTTCCCTATTCCCACTCCAAATTTCACCGACCTCCTCCTCATTCTTCGTTCGTCAGTCCCAGAATGCTGCTGTTTTCCCCTTCGGATTCGCCTCTTCACATTCCTCCTTCGTTATGCAATCCATCTCTCATATACTATCTCTGGTTTATTTCTCTCCACACTCAACCCTTTTCCCTCCGCGTTCTTGCTTATCCCCCCCAAAAAAAGGGTTGCTATACGAACGAGAAGGGTTGCCAAAATTGGCGGGCCTTACAAGCAAAATGAAGGCTATAAGTATCGTATCTTTATTAAAAATTGCGATTTTTTTTGTTCCTTAGAGCAAATTACAAAAAAAGCCGTATTTACAAAAACCAATATTATATTGTTTGTATGATATTTAGTGCGTAGTGTTTCTCCCCAACGATGCAATGCAATACAATCCATATAACGTCTAGACATGCTGAATATCAAATTATCGATCTGATTTTGGGAAATATTACACCAATCATCAAGCAATGCTCTTAAAAGCTCCGGTATACCTGTAAGAGGTGATTGAAAGGCTACAACTCGTTAGCCAAGCATGTCCCACACATGCTCTACTTTATTCAAGTGAGGTGAGAATGCTGGTTAGTCCATACGAGTGATATCATCCGATGGAAGTCATTCCTTTACGATGTTTGCATGGTGAGGACTGGCGTTGGCATCAATAAACACAAATTTTGAACATGAGTATATAATATCTCAAAAACATATAGCCACTTTGTGCAAGGTGTAGCCGAATTCGACCAGTGAATTCAGAGAGGTGATAGTAGACATTAAAAGGGTTAAGAATCCTTATACAACGTAGGATCTCAAATGACGTTCAATAGTTAAAAATCGCCAAAATATAAGGAGCCCAAAAATTGTTAAAAATTAATTAAAAATTAACAAATGACGTTTAAATTATGAATTTTCTTTTAAATGAAAGCACATTTCTTGAAAGTTATTTTTCATGGAGGTTCCTTGTTTATTTGACCATCCAGAAGGTCACAAATAACTGAAAACGAAAAAGTAGTTTAGAACACAGATTTGCAAAAATATTAAAATTTGAAAAAAATAAAAACTTGAAAATGTAAAAGAAAATCCCTGTTCTTTAATTTGATTCAAGCGTTTAGTATAAGAATTGAGAAAGTTTTAAGATATTCAAATAAAACTCAAAGTTGTACCAGGAAATATCGATGTTTGAAGAGGGTGTTGACAAATTGAAAAGATAAATTTAAAGTGGTGATAGTAAGTATTAAGGAGATGAAAAGTTACCGTAAATTTAGGGTTTTTATTTCACTGAAAATCGGAAAAAACAAACATTGAAAAGACAATGAGTTTGGCGAAGATAATAACCTTATGAATGCTAGTATTAGGAATATGGTAATCGAGGAGAAGAAACCTTTTTTTATGTAACTCTTTTGTGTGATCAAGAGAAATAAAAGCAGAAGGAAAGTATCGTTAATGAGCATAACATAATTGACGGTCGTTAAACTTCATTTACAAACAACATGTCAGATTTCACAAATGACAAATATACGGATATGTATTTAACCTACGGAAGAGCGGATCACAATGGACGTTTAGCACAAAGAATGATTCAAGCGTATTATCCGACTGGGCGTTGTCCTCACCGTACTGCATTTGCAGTACGGTGGCTGCGGGATACAGGATTTGTCATTGTACCATTGCAAAACTTTTTAGCATACTTTCTAATAAAGGCATTACATCCCTTCTCAGTGGTATTTGGGACTTGAAATTCAAAAGTGCTCAGATTTTTATTTTAAGAGTCAAGCCATAAAAGTTTTTTGTTTTGCAGTAAAGTTAGGCAAATATGCATTCCGGTAATCTTTTTTTAACTTATTGTACCCATAATTTACGCGATACAACTACTTCGAAAACAAGACCTTATACTAAATTTCATTCATTTGAAACGTGGCATTTTGGGCAAGCGTTCTGGCACAGAGAAACCGCGTCTTCCTCGTGATCTTGACGTCCCGGGTTCGAGTCCCGGCCAGGGAGTGGTTGTTCTTCTGTGTTCTATCTGTGAGGCGAATGAATGTGCCCCCCCTGTAAAAAGGGCTGTGCAAGCGAATGTGTAAGTGTGTGTCATCTTCATATAAGCTAGAAGTTACACTTCTGCCCTCCGGTGCTCAGGGATCCAAACCCTAAGACGCTACTGCATCCCTTCTTCCGTTGTAAAGAGAACACGTCATCATCATCATTGCATTTTTGGACTAATATGTTTAGATACACGCGAATGTACATACCAATATGTGGCCAAGCCTTTGAAGAATTAGACTAAAATTCTTCTAATTCTTTGCGTTTTGAAATTATACTGTTATCGTTTGTTGTTTCTTACGGCATTTGCAATGGACAAGCTCGTTGAGGTAGTCAACGATTTAAGCCTAATCAGTGTTTCTTATTTATTTTAGGCCCAACTAGGGTCAAGAGTACAACTTTTTCTATTCACTCATCGCATTCGCTTCCTCAGCCCCTTTCTAGAGGAAGGCACATTCACACTCTTCCCAGATAGAGCACAGAAGAACAACCATGATCGAACCCGGACTCGAACCCAGAGCTTCCATTTTACGAGAAAGACGCGATACCCCTACGCTAAAACTCCGGCGAAATTATACTGTTACACTCAGAATGGTAGACAGAATGAATTTCATAGAATTCATTTTCTTAGGACTTTGTTAGAAATCTAAAAAAATTTCCATGAAAAATATATTTCACATTTCCTCCATCTAGTTCAAAGCGTTTTCAATTATTAGAATTTCAGGTATACAGACAAACATATTAACTTCAAAAATTATGTCTTGTATTCAAAAAGGTCTGAAATTTTCTGTTCAACTTTTGAGACGATTATAATATTTTTTTAACACTTCGTACACATAAATAGCAATTAAGGAGCAGATCATATGATTAATAAGGGATAGGTTTTTGTTTATTGTTTCATTCAGTATTCACTTTCTTTTACTGCTTAATCACGCTAACTTAAATCCTTTCGATAAATATTATATTTACTGTCAATTTTCGGATTAATTAATTAATAACCATAGAAAGGAATACATTAATACTCATGATAATTAATCCATTTACTAATTTTAATAATAAAAGCTCACTATATGTTCTGAATTGTTATTCAAAATGTATAAGCATTCTTGGAGTGTTCTGTATTTATTATTTACTTATTAAATTCTGATTATTTACTTAGAATTATTTGTTCATTTCTACTTCAGGAAGCCATAATGTATTGTTCTAAAGTAATCTCGTTTATTTTATTTTTATTTAGCAGGATCTATATTTCCAATTACGCATCTATTACACATCCACATACTAAACATACTTATATTTTTAGTCCAATTAATATAACAACACAGTTAGAAATAGCGCTGCAAAACTATTTGATAGTTACTGTGACTAATTACACTTTCATAAATATGTCGAGTAAAACCATCCCCGCAGTCAAAACTCTTTTTATTCCCGAAACACAATCAGTGAGACTAAAATAGACGGCATTCCTCTTTAGAGCGCGAACAAAGTAACTTATTTTCACGTAACTAGAAAGCTTTTAGATTTGTTAGGTTTATTTCCTCGATCCAAGTCTCTGAACTTGGCAGTAAATCCTCCGCCACTTTCGTTTTTAACGAAAATTGACAAAGGCATTTTTCATTTCCTTCCTTTTACTGTCGCTGTTTAAAAAAAGCAATAATAATAGTAAGGCATCTCTGGGCCCACTTTTTACCCAAGGCCTTATTTATAGGGCTTCCTTTTTTATACCAGGATCTTTCTATTTATTAGCTAAAGCATTCTTTGACAGGTTTTTCTTGTTTAGTTTCATGAACAATTTAATCAACAAAAACTACGCTATACTTAAATGTCAACAAAATGAAAATAGCTACAATAAGAATAGTAATTTCTTGAGTTGCCAAGCATTAGTTAAAATACAAGAGAATATCCAAAAGGCTCAAAATCCCAATAAGGGTTTTAGGCAGACTTTTGACTTTCATCGTCAGTCTTGCTTGCCTAGCTATAAAAATAAACTTTTCGGTGAACATTTAAATAATTAAAAAAAATAATCTGTGTTTGTCATCAATCAGCGTGAGGACATACAAAAGCAACTAACCCGTTTTTTATTATCGCTGCTCTATAGATAAATCATTA
This sequence comes from Argiope argentata, assembly GCA_026289955.1. Classification (NCBI taxonomy): domain Eukaryota; kingdom Metazoa; phylum Arthropoda; class Arachnida; order Araneae; family Araneidae; genus Argiope; species Argiope argentata. Next base: position 2,092,460 of record JAOUZG010009418.1, read on the forward strand.
AAAAATATACTAATTTCAAAGAAAGAAATAGGGACAGAGTTTTGTTGAAGTGAGTTACCATTCGTTTTGAATTTGCTGGAGTTTCAAAACTAATACTAATTAAGACAGGCCTAAAATTAAATGCAGGACTTTATCTTAAACTACCAATTTAAGATATATATATATATATATATATATATATATATATATATATATATATAAAGGTATTATAATGCTTTCGCGTCCGTGTGATCACTGAAAGGGGTTGCAGTAGCTTCTGAGAATAAAAACCCTTGAAAACCTGAGGGCAGAAGTCTGAGTTCTAGCTCAAATGAACACACGCATTCGCTTACGCAATCCCTTTTCACAAGGGGTGTGGGTGGGGCTCTTCCGCACACCTCACAGATAGAAGACAGGGGAAGAACAATCATGCCTGAACCAGGACTCGAATCCGGGAAGTCCAGATCATGGGGAAGACGAGCTATCCGTAATGCTAATTTAGATTAAAATAAGATATAATTATTATATGAGAAGGTGGGACTAAATATTCCATTTAGATTGTATTTTAAAAATCAATAATAAAAGCTTTCAATTTATTGAACGTGATAGAAAGGTCCCCCCCAAACTTTCTTGTAAGTTCTCCAATAAACGTGTTATGACAGAGAACACCTTGAATGTCACTGACGTACAATAGTTCCGTTAATACCCTTTGATGTGAATTTGTGTGTGGGGGGGCGTTGTTATTCACTAGCATATGGTTAAAAGTACCCGAAGATAGATTGTGAGGCTATTTTTCCCAAAATAACGAAAGTAAAATTTGACACAGACTGCATTGGTAGTCAAAAAATACGACATAAACTGCAACGGTAGTCAAAAAATATCGTACCAAATTTCAAATATTTAAGTCATTTCCTTTCTGAGTTATCACGGTTATATGTTTCTAAAAGTACAGACAGACAGATGATCAACTCAAGTTGAATTTGTCTCAAAACCTGTTTGAGGTTTATGGTATAGATGTTTACCGAATATTGCCATTTTAATTATAGTAGTAATATTTTTTAATTATAGTGTTTTATAAAAATGACAGACTGGTTTCTTCTAAATATATTTTAATTAAAATTTGCTATGAATCTTCAAATTTGGTGTAAATATAGTATACCAAATTTCCCTTTTCTAATTCAGGGTGTTTTTGAGTTAACAAAATTGTTTTTTTTTCTGGAACCCAAAAAGATCTAAAATGTGTAGATTTGTCAAAATCACGAATTTGAATTTTTTAACGATTATATTCTCTATCCTACGTATACTAGAAAGTAAAAATACAGGTGATAAAAGACAGGTTACCTTCTTACACAATATAATAATCCTATTTTCATTTTTATCCGTATTTTATTTATATTTGCCGACAGCATAAAAAAATTAATAAAAGGATTATAACAGAAAAACAAAAAAAAATCTGTCGAGTACTCAAAAAGACATCGCCACTCTTTTTAACCTTCAAAAAAGATAATTTTGCTCTTACTAGAAAAAAGGAATAAACCTTCGTGACTGTTCAGCAGAAACCCTTCAATTCTGCTTTTCAAAATATGTCCTCTTAATCCTCGATTATTCTGCTAACTGGGGAAAAAATATTGAAAAAAAGATCGTCTCTGCTGAATCTGACAGCTCACCAGAAAGGCACACTTAACTGCGCCAACCATGCCTAGTTAAATTCGTTTATATTTAATCTCTATAAAAGGAGCGATAACAACGTTAGAAATGCTTTAGTGAGGTATAATAAAGGTATACTATAAAAAAAGTATCAACATAAGACGCTCCAAAAAATGGATTTAAAAAATGAAAAATGGCACTATTGGGATATAATAGCTTATTCATAAAAAATGTCTTCGTGTAAAATTTTATTTTTAAAGAATTCGTTATACACAGTATGTCCATTATGATAGAGGTCCATAGATGATGTATAAACTAATACAGACATATATAGCTGAATTTAAATTAGTGGTAAGGGTCTCCCCAAAACTTTCTGGCATGCATTCCAATAAAAACGTTATAACAGAGCACGCCTTGCATGACATAGTCTTACAATAGTTATGAAACATAAACCTTTGGCGTCAATTTATCATTTTTACTGAATCTATCATGGCTTCCTTGGAGAGAATTTTGGCTATTAATCCCTGGTATGCCGTTAATAGAATCTAAAATCCGGTTTGTGCTCTAAACTGAAATTTCTCAACCGTTCAGAACGAAGATTTGATACAAAATTTTTTATATTAATAACAAAATTACATAACAGATTTTATATACTTAAGCCATTGTGTTTTTGAACTATCGCATGTGTATGCTTTTATACCGATAGGATGTAGTGTCATCCTTGGCGATTTATTTGGTAATGAAGCCGTTGTATGCAGTTAATAACGTACTAAAGTCGAATCTGTATTTTAGATGCGTTTTTCCAATCGATTGGAACAAAAATTTGTTAGAAAGCTACATGTGTAGTTACAAAATTCCAAACCAAATTTAATTTTTTTAACTCATTGCACTTTTCACTTGTAGCGCTTATATGCTTCAGAAAATACAAACCAACAAACGGATAACCCCTCATTGGATTCTGTACGAAACTTTATACATGTCTGCATTATACATGCTGAATGTGTGTGTTGAATTTTATCCATCCTGCTACCTACGTTTTGTAGTTAACAGGTTAACTTATTTTCTGACAGACTTCCTGTGAATAGATTTTCCTAAAAATGTACCAGAAGTCTGAAAATATGTTGTAAAAACCGTGAACCAAATTTGAACCATCAACCTCAAAAAGTTTTTGAGTTATCTTTTCTAAAGGTAGATGTACGGACATTTTCTAAAAGCCTGTGTTTTGAACTCGGGGAGTTTTAAAACACGGGATTTGTCAAAATCTTGAGTTCTACGATTTTGATCATTTTTTCTCCAAATTTTGTAAGCAAGAAAGTTGAAAAGATATAATAACATTTTAATAACCAAATTTTTTTGGTTTTTCATTATTGACTTAAAACCTTTTAGTTAAACAGGTTACCAATAAAACTACAGCAGACACTGCAAATGCTCCTTGTATTTATCAAATTAGTAAATAAGAGGTTTTATATTCCGTATGTTCGATTAGTTTGAAATGAATTCATAACATAAATATAATTAGATACTTCATTAATTTTTTTTTTGCTTTAATATTATTATTAAGGGTTGGAGAGGGGTCTACGAATAATATTGATATGCTCATCATCTGATTGCGGTTCAGAATATATTTTCAAAAATTAACTTCAAAATAAGACATCATTGAATCTAGGTTCCTTATTATTATCATGAAGTCACATGTCTTACATTTATCATTCCAAAAAAATGAAATGGAGAGTGGTTTTTGATAAAGAAAAATTAAATTTTAACTGAAATTTTTATTTAATAATCAAAATTTAAATTTTTTTTTCAAAAAAATGGTTTAAAAATTTCAAAATATTTCATCAAGAATTTACTTAATATGTTAACCACACGAAACTTATAACTTAAAATAGAGCCATTATATAGTAAGTATAGGAAAACATTTAATGAAGATGTGAATTTAAATAAAGACATGCGCCTTCTTAAATCAATACAAATGTGTGTCCTCATTATAAAGTCTTGGTATTCATAAAAATAGGATTTCAAAAAAAGAGCATTTTCAATTAAATTCTTTTTTATCTTCCCCTTAAAAAACGGGAAATAATTGGGTATCGACAATAAATCTTCAAAGTAAAAAAAGAAGTCAGTATCTTCTTTTAAAAAGCAAAAATATTACTGAATAATTATTTTTATTTTATTCATTTGAATGACTATATAAAAAGCAATTTTATTTTATTTTTACTTATGAAATGTTTTTGCAATACTCTTTCAACATAATTTAATAATCTCAGTCAGTTTTATATTATAAGAATTTACTACTCGGTATATGCATAAATGAAATAAATCTCTGTTGTATTAGAAATATTTTTTAATTAAGAAAAAACAATCATTTTAAATAATTGTAAGCCATGAACAGCACGGCAAAAATTTTGTGCATTTATTAGAAGGATAAAAATAACTCTTTAAGACATTTCCAGGAATCGCTTCTATTTTAACCCGAAATCAGTGAAAGAATTTAAGCAATTCCATGATATATGCATCTCAAGTTGAAATTTATATTATTCAAGTGTAAGATAAACGTTAAGAAATATTTAATAAAATTTGATTTTAAAAAATAAATTTTTTACAACTTTCCATTTGCCATTCAATTATTAAGAGTAATTATTATGAGTTATTTGCAGTTCAGGCTTCAAAAAAATTTTCTGGAATTTAAGTGTCATTTCTTTTCTGGGATTTTATTTACAATTTGATTAAACTAACAGTTTAAAAAATGAGGGAGATTTAAAAAATAAGGTGAAAGGTTTTATCTTTTTCATCAAGTAGTATGTAATCAAATACAAATAAATCAGATTTAGCAATTTTATAGGATAAGCTAAATTCTAATAATCCTTTAAAAATCAAAACAACCCACATTTTGTCTATTAAATAAAAATAATTAGAAACTTACATTCATTATCATTTTCCCTAATTTTCGTTTTAATATAAAGAAAAGATATAAAAAAATTATAAAAATTGAAATAATACAGATAACATTTTATAAATAAAATATTACATACTTTTATTATGTATTATCTTTCTATCATATAAATTTTTTAAGTAAACATGTTGAGCATTTTATTAGCTTTGTGTTTGGTAGATACCGAGTCACTTGACCCTTAACATTTCTGGATTGTTTTGCCAGTATTGTTGAAATATTTAATGACAATTAGTATGTCGTCGTAAGTATATATATTACACTTCGCTGTGAAATGCTAACAAAAAAGTAAGAGTGAAGCTTTAATTAACACCTAATTAGTAACAAATGAGTTTAAAACAATATCCATAAATTTTACTTTTTTGTGGCAGCACTAATGAATAGCTTTCAGATTTGTTTACTCTTATGGAGTAAAGAAATTTTTCTTCTCTCTCTCGTTTGAATATTAAACAATGCATGAGCTGATCCTGCATTGTGTTTTTAAACAATAAAGGGCGTCCAAATATATCAGATGAAGAAAATGCGAGAATGCGCCAATTTAAAGAGAAAACCTGATCTTGAAGCTGATACATTAATAGTAAAAATGATAAATTGAATGAACATTTGGATATTGGAGATATAAGTGAAGAAGGCTCTCATTGTCGGACTTTGAGTTTTGAAGTGAAAGCAGGTCTATCAGCAAATGTATGATGTGGTCGTGGAAAGATTAACATATTAACTGCGCATTATGAGTTTATGCTTTACAACTAATATATAAATGTTCAAAATCCTATATCTTACTGCATTCCTTTTTCCTTTTCACAGTCAAGAGAAAGCAAAAAAAAGATGTACATGTAGTGAGTGAGTATGTTAATGCGTCGAGTAAGCGACGGCTTTGTTTGTTGGTAGATGGCGCCACGACAGATCAGAAGATCACGTCCGGGTCACCAATGTAACATGTGACGGTAGCGATACGAACCCGCGACGCTAGGACCAGTAGCCAAAGTAACATGACCACAATACAAAAGTCATCTTCAGTATCGTAGATGTTTTCTGACCTATGAAGCTAGCGCCATATACCTAATTAGATAGATGGCCATAATTTCGGAGGTAGGTCGTCTCAGCGAACACGTTAAGCTTTCAGGATTGTCAATATATATTGAATGAAGGCCCAGTGAAAGCTTATAAATTTGCTAGCTTGAACTGGCAAACATTGAATACAGTATCGGACATCTACAGAGTTCGACTTCAGGATAAACAAGTGAAACCCAATAGTTAATTATATTAATAGCATATTTATATTAAATAATATAAAATATAAAGGTGTTTCGTATAACTAATCCTAAAAATGGTAACACTTTATATTTTAGGTTTTATTCAATTCTCTTTATTTTATTCTTTTGAAAATCACTGCTACTTACGTAGAATGATGGAGAACGCACAAAAAAAGGTGTTCAATATTGTAGCGATGTGAATATATGTATACAAAGGCTTTCATTAAGACAATGAAAAGATTTATTATATAATATACTTAATAAAAATACTTTAAATATCATTAAGAAATATTATATGAAGATTAAATTGATAATAATGGAAAGTTAGCTTTTATACTTCAAAATAACACTAAAAAATTTTTTGTACAATCTATTTTTTGAAAAAATTATTAAAAACCTGATTAATGCTTAATTAAAAATTAAGAATTAATCAAAGGCATTCAAAACGGTCAACTCATTAACATGTTGAATACCTTTCTAAAAACGTGTCTATTATTCAATAAGTTATTAAGTATAAAATCTGATACCTTTAGTCTGTTTCTGACACATAAGATGTTTTGAATGTTTTTTGTGTCATATATTCACCATTATTCTAAAATAGCCGTATCAATCAAATTATAATGCCTCTAGTTTTCAAATTTTTGCTTCTCTATAATATATATTTTATGTTAAAAAGTAAAATCAAATTCCACATCAAATTAATGACCAGTTTATTTATCTGTGTGCATATAATAGACCTGAAAATATATATCCAACCAACAGAAAATCAATTTAGAGTACCTTCACCTTTAAATTACTAGATTCTACAATATATATGACATGTAATATGATTACAGCGAGCTGTTTCGAATAACGTATTACCTTATAAAGAGTCCAAAAAAGCTATGTTCTTTTTATACGTTGGCACTTTATCAAATACTTTCGCATTACTTGATACGAAGAATAAAATAAAATTTAGTCGGCCGAATTTCAATTTATCAGGTAACAAAAAAAATGAAACCGAAGAAAGAGAGCGAAAAAATGAAACTAATTCTTTATTCTAAAAAATTAATATTTTCTTTATTATAATTAATAAAAAGTAAATATCAATGAATTGCTCCAAATTTTTATTTCATTTCTTTATTTTTACCGAAGTTCTTAAAAGATTTTACTTTTTTAATTATAATTAATAAAGGAAAAGTTGTAAAATTATTCCAAACTTATTTTTGTTTGGATTCTGTTTCTCTATTCAGCAATTCATTTTACATTTTGTAAACTTTACGATGAGAAAAAATGTATCCGATTCAAAAATCTGCATTAAATGAAGACAAATATGAATAACGATTGCCTTAAATTTTGAAACATTGTATATTTAGGAAATTAAAACAAATTAATAGATAATCAAACTTTCATTTCAAATCAACGAAGAAGCATGGTAATGTTGGATCTTTTTCATTTACTTTATATATCGATATTACTATTATAAATGGAAAAGTTTGAATCACACAAACGAAATAATTTTTAAAAAATGGTGCTATTTATTTCAGTTAATTGAATTGTTAATATTTTATTAATTTGAAACTAACTTTCCTACCATAACTCTTCATTTCTCCAACGCCAAAGAATAAGACTTAATTTATTTTTTCCAGAGCTAATAAGGTCAAACATGTTTACGACAGATTATTTCAAATGATTCTGCTTATTCTCTTATTGTTTGATGCATTTAAATTTAGTCAATTAATCCATGTTAATTAGTAGATTTTTTATTCATTTTGTACTTTGGAATTAAAATAAAACAATAAAGGAAATTAAAAAATTCTAATCTGCATTGCGTTACTCCAACTGGCGTAGAAAACTCCTGCATGCGTGGTATTCTCTGGTCTTAAATGGATACGAACTTGATTTTGTTTTGACAAGACTAAATCATTTTTTATAAGTTTTGAAATTATCCCGTATATCTTTCAATGATTTACAAATTTCTTGATTATATTAGATCAGATTCTGTTTTCAATTACACCAAAATGACACAGTTTGATAACCTTTTACATTGTGATTAGATCTTCTGTTCTCACGCGTACACATCAAAATTTCCACGCACATGAAGTTTAAGGTAAAAGCTAGTATTTATATATATTAAAAACTTACTTTTATGCAGCATATCATTACAGCTTGACTGCATAATAAAATAATTAATAAAACGAAAAGAAATTATTTTTTTTAAATTAACAATAAAGCTGAAGTAAAATATAACTGTGGCATTGAAAAACCATTTTTTTTAATATTAAAGTGGTGTAAAAATGAAAATTTGGATTAATTAACTGCGACCTTATTGTGAAATATGTTATTTCAAATAATTATTAAATTTAAATATATTTAAAATTTTGAGATTCCAGTTTCTCATCTATACTACTAAAGAAGTAATTGCATAAAATATTTATTCGCTCTTTTTCTAATTATAAGTTCTGTAGAATATATCGAACGTTTCTTACGTAATGCTCGTATTATCCAATCTACAATTATTATCATTTTTTAAAAATCCCTTCCATCCAGTTAAAAAAGGGTCTCAAGTTTGGATTTTTTTCTGTACGGGAAGTAATAGATGTTATGTATTAAGGCGCTTCAAAAAGGATTTTACTTTTAGAAGTCACTAAATTATTTTCTTATCACAGCGGCATAATGAAAGCAAAGTAAATAAAATGTTTAATACAAAAAAAAAAGAATTTCGGTATGACTCATATGAATAGGACTATCATTACTTAGTCGGTTTTGAAATTCAATTATATCAAATAAATGTTTGATATAAATTAATTGTAAATTTCTCTTATAATGGGTACATTTTGAAAGTACCAGCCTAACTGGAAACATTAATCTAATTAATAAAGATGTCATTTATGCTGTCTAATATGGATAGATAAATACAAACTAAAAATATGTGATATTCCATTATAAGGTTTGTATTTTTTTCATTCCAAATGGCCGAAAATTTAACATCAAGTTCTTATTATCCACAAGCCCTTAAGCATAGCATTTCCGATCAAATAACATGCGTTAAAATAGTTCATTTTGGAACCTTCTTCTACGTTTCTCGATTTCAAATAATATTTTCTGTGTATTCTACTAGTCCTATTATTTAATAAACAAATGGTAACAATGCAGTTTTCTTGCATTTATTAACTAAACAATATTCCTTTATTCTTTAGAATTCTTTTATTGATTTAATCATTTGATAATTAGTTATCCATATACTTTAAATTAAATTATGTCTTGAAATAGAGCGAATATTTGTTAAATAATATAAAAATGCAATCGAATTAATATACACTCAAATATTTAATAAATCTTTGACTTTTTTTAATCGGCTGAATATAAGACATTTTAAATAAAAGACAGAATTCTGAATAAAAGACATTTAATATTAAATAAATATTCCATCTTTATTTAATATTTATGCTTTATTTAATATTATTTAATATTATGCATAAAATCATCGCTTCTGTTAAAAAAGAAACATTAAAATTGTAATCAATTCTAATAAAAAAAACTCTATACAATATAAATATATTATTAAATTAGCTACTAGATTGAATTTTATCCCATTGTAATAATATTAAACACAAAAAGTACTCTTTTTTCCAATAAATCAATAAATGAATGAATTTATACCATAATGACGCTGTAAGTGGCATCATTATCACAAAATATTGTACAATAGCTTCACAATTGTTTTCGATAGATTCTGAAGTGTATTGTAATAATATTGTAGACTATTTGGTTGTTTAATGGGAGATTCTTCTCGATTATCTGATCATTGAATTTTATCCATTGACTAACTTTGTATTCTAAATAAAGTTACAACTTTTCGAAACAATTTAATGTGTTGAATTTCGAGCAGAGATAGAACGGTATTATAGTTACAGACCATTTTTCTTTCATTTATTTTTCTTTATATTGTTTTCTGATTATTTTCTAGTCATACCTCATGCAATTTTCAAACAATACCTAATTTGCATCTTTATTTATTTAGATAATTAACTCATTATTTATCAGTTTGCTAATCACAAGTTTTTAACATCAGTTTCTGATTATAGAATCTAGGAAACATCGCTTAGATCACAAGATGAAATTGAAGTAATCTATTTAATAAATCTAGAAAGAATGATGTTGAAATTTTCTTAAGAAAATACGAGAGAAAATTATGTTTGTAACCTCATAAAAATTTATTATTTTGAAAGCACGAGCATTGACACTTGCTGGTTATTGAAATATTTCATGCGTCGAAAACTATCTCTAATATTATTTTTCTGGAATAATTTATATGAATGACTTATTGTCTTGATAATTGTTATAAAATTTAACTAAAAATACAGCATTTAGCTTTTCAAAATAACATTAAGGTCCAATTCTGCTCATTTTTTCTGTCATTATAGCGATTTTAATGAAAACGATATTATATTAATGACAAATTTAAGTATGCAAAATATGGAGATCAAAATCAATTTACAACGAGAAATTTTTCAAAGAAGTTATTAATCTTTTGAAGTTCTCCACTAAAATTCCCAAAAAATATACATTTCTCTCATCTTTTAAACCAATATAATAGAGCAATTACGGATTGTAAATGCTATACATGTAATCATGGAAATGAAGACATTCTCATGACATGTAGCATGGAAATATTCAAATTAAATTATTCTGGTTCATTACTATATGGAGCTTCAACTCTCTCTTACAATATATCACCATGTTTACGGTCACAACCTGTAGGCTTAGGTTAAAACGGGTGAATTCGTAATAAGCCTTTATAGTAGAGCTGTGTAAACAATAGCATCGCATCGACTTATATACATTGATATACCAGCTTTTTCAGCAATGATAATTAAATTGTTTAATTTATTACTATAAATTAATTGTTATAGTTTGTTTAAATATTCAGACTTTACTAAAAATTATCCAGGTTATTTGTTAAAAAAAAGATTTAGACATTCAGTTATCTTGAATAGTTTCTCATTATAATTAATAATTAAAAATTCATTTCCTTTAAACCCGAATATTTAAATCTGTTATTATTAAGTTCAACTTTAATCACAGTATTAATAATCACATTGACCATAGATTGCAAATAATCTTTCACGTTGACAGTCTTTAATTTTTCAAAATTTTTATTATCTTGTTCGAAGGCAGCATGAAAAAAATTAGTTTTAACAATCTTCCAAAGCATTTATTCTAAAAATTATTATAATTTTTAAACTAAAAAATAATTAAAAAATAAAATAGACTTTAAAAATTCCATTCATAGATTGGAAATATCGTCAATTTGACTTCTTGTAAGTTTACCAATAATGAAAACTTCTACCGAATATTTTTCTTTTGTTTTCAGCAATAGTTTTGAAGAAAAATGGATAGAATAGATATACTTAGAGGATGTTATAAAAATATTTTTTCAATCTACAGACTTTTGTAAAAAGGTGAATGATCTTTACACTATATCAGAAGATAAATGATGTTACCACGATCTAAACATGTTTAATGTATAATGAAAACAATAGAATTTTTTTTAAAGAAATACATTTTTTTTTCCTTTTCTTACAGTGATAATAAGGTAATGAACTTCGTAATAAAGATACAATAGTACAAAATTTCATATCCAACCAAAAAAAATTATTATATTAGATCTATCAGTACTATCCTTGAAGAAAACGCTAGATATTGAATAATTGACACTTCTCCAGAAATTGCAAAAAAAATCTTCTAAAATAGTGATACGAAAATCCATAATAAAATCAATTTTAACAGCGAAAAAAATGAAATTTTTTGTTTAAAGTGGTGTTGTTAAAAATAAGTTACTAAAATAGGTTAATGGATTCTGATAATTCTATAAAAATTTAGATTTCATAATGTTTTGGGGAGTCATTCAGAATCACTTTTATTCGCTGAAACAATATTAAATATAATTTTTTGCATCATGGAGAGCAGTTTACACATTAGAAACGCAGGTTGAAAGACAGTACCTTTAAAGATTTAGAAATTATTATGTAGTCATAATTAGAGTGAATTTCCTGTACAATATTAAAATATTCATTTTTCATTTTTTTTTAGTTTCACGTTTTCAGTTTTTGATCAACAAAATTCCCTAGATTTAGTGTTATGAACATTAAATATAGTATATTTTTCTAGCAATCTTCTACTTTTAATTTTCTGTGAAATGCTTTATAAAAAAATTTGGGAAATAAAACTAATATTAAATATGATATAAAGATGTATAGGATGGACTAAGTTTTTTTAAATATAAAATTTTCTAAAGAATTTACTGGTTTATGGTATTTGGTTAACTTCGTAGGTGTTCAAAGAATCTTCAAATGAATTTGGGATGGGAAAATTGAAATGTTAAAACTAAACAGAAAACAGAACATTTGTTCTAATATAAATAAAGCAAATTTCATTAAAAGTTATGTTTGATAGTATGCGCATTGTTAAGATATAGAGTTAAAAAATGTAAGGAAAAAATTCTTTTAAATTTATATATAGTTAACAACATTCAATTGCTATTTTTTCTGAAATAAAATCTTATTTTCGATTATTATTTCGGAAGTAATTGGATACGAATTTCAATAATTATAGAAAACTAATAATCACTGTATTTTCACTAAGATTCAATTACCGCATACACTATTAGAATTTTTTAGAAATAATATTATAAAAAGCTTATAGACCACCTTAACTGAATTCAGCTTTCAAATAGTATTGTATTTCAAGTTAATTATGTTCTTCAACATTTGATTAGGCATGGATTATAAAGTATACATATTTTTGAAGCTTTCAACAACCAATTAAAATTGTTTTAAATCCATTTTATAATTCATCAAAATATTTATTGGAAATATAAAAATCAAGAGAAAAAGGAATTTCAATGCATTAATTTTACATTTTGAAGAGAATAATTTATCAAAAATTATGTTTATTTATCGTAGTCCAGCTAAATTTTGAAGAAAATAATTTATATACAAAAATTTGTTTATTTATCGTAGCTCTGCTAAATTTTATTGGTCTCATTGTAAATCCAGATATTTAAGCTTTAAACTAATAATCAAAAAGATTCATTTCTATAGAACTTTAGGAACTCCACACGTATATTTCATCTTCTAACTCCATTTATACCGTCAAACTTTCCTGGACATTGTAACCCAAAATGGAGGCTAAAGTAGTTTGTCATTTCAGAGCTCCGAAGCACCTCGTGACGTCATCGAGTTACGTAGATTGTCAGCCATGCTGAATCCATCCGAACCGTCTGTTTTCCAACGCCACCTCTCCTTTGTTGTCAAAGAGAAAACCAGCATTTTAATATACTATTTGACGTTTCTGTGCTTTCGGCTTGCGACTGAGTGTTTACACCTCGAAACTGCCAAGCTTGTTCAGCAACAGCGGTCCCTTTCTACGCAAATGTCAAAATGAAATAAGAATTTTCCAAGATACTCTGATTCTCGACGTTTCTTCTCGGTAGGAACAAGGTATTTGCGAACGATATTTCCTCTCTCTTGGTGATTCGATTGAATATTTTCGATTGGGACTCTTGTGGTGAAAGTAAGAATGTGTTGATAAGTCGTTAATTTAAGGAATTTGAATTCTGTCATTTTCATTTGGATGATTTTTTAATTGTGGTGTAGAATGTTTACATGCTAGATATTTTTGTAGTTTTGGGGAAAAAAGTAGCCATAGTTTTGTAGTTTTTTAAAAAAAACTAAAAATTGTTAGTTCAGTGATATAATTGCTCAATAGTGCATTTTGAATATTTAAGTTTATATGATACTGAAAAAGTGATGATAAAAGAGAATTTAATAAATATCGATACAAAAATTTTTAGTATAATAAAATTTTTATGCTTAATTATTTTTCAAAAATAAATATTGTCCGAATCATTTTGCTTAGCTGCCAAAAAATTTGAGTATATTTCAAAATTCAAATAAAATTATTAAGAAATCATATATTTTTCAAGTATTTTTAAGAAAAATTGCTTTTTATGTATTTGAAAAACTAACTTTGAAACAATACGAAATTGGGAAAAAACATGACAAACAGAATATTGAAAACTATATTAGAATGTCAAATAAAGCTTTGATGGGAAATTTAGGATTTAGATAAGTATTTGCTTATTAATAAAAGGGAAAAAATGTTATATAAAAAGTACTAACAAAAAATGAACCAATTTTAGGGAGGATTTTGAATTGATAAGATGATTTTGATAAGATAAGATTCCACGTGTAATTAAAACTCAAAGCTTGAATTTTTGAAGAATTTATTGTTTTTAATAAACTTATTTATAAATTTCATCATTTTTTAGTATTTAGAATGTGCATATTTAAAATAGTAATAAATTTAAAAGTTTAAAAGTCAAAAGAAAATTTATAGATGAAAATATTAAAAAAAGATTAATGTATAAGAAAATTAAGTATCACGTATACAAGACTTTTCAAAATATTCCGCATTTTGGTATTCTTGTTAACATTCACAGAAATGGTGCTACGAAATTATTTGAAAATTTCTTTCACAACAAATACAAAATAATAGTCCAAAGAAATATTCTACTGACCAAAGGTGGGAAATCCTTGAGAATTCAAATAAAAATATTTTAATTAATATCAAAAAACACGTCTAAAAATGCTTTTGAATCGATAAAAGTGAAGTATAGTGCATTTAATTTGATCTGATATTATGAATTAGAACTTTTGGAATAACTGAATAGCTGAAAAAATTTCTATCATGAACAATGACTTAAAATTATGTTTCAAATTTAATTTCACAAATTTTCTGGATCAACATTCGAATACCTACCAAACAAGTTATGCAACAATAACGGAGAATCGGTGAAAGGTACCAAGTGTTACGAAGTGTTTACATTGGAAAAAAAGAATATCATAAAAAAATTTACTTTTCCAACGAACATTTTTCTTCGGAAACAAATGGGAGTATAAGCAAACATTTCCAAACGATAATAAACTATTCAAATACAGAGTGCTCCAATGAATCTTCGAAAGAAAACGTGCAGACGATTTCTAATTATGATCAAACAAAATTCTCGTTGAATTCTTATATGGCAATTTTCTCTTAGAAACATTTTTGAAATGTTCATTGCTCTGATAGCTAACCGGCAAACTATCGAACCTCCACCTGCTCCAACACCCCTCCTCTAAAGTCGTAGGTTCCAGCGCGAGTTCCAAACGGCTGATCAGAGGGGTCGAAAGATCGATCCCCGGCACGCCAGCAGGGTGGCGCTGTCTTGCAGCAGAAGCATCTCTGGCTCGGAAGGACCCCGGTTCGGCACAGCGCCAGCAAAAGACTTCTCCTAGCATTCTTGTGGCATCACTGCATCACCTGCTCCTCCGTATCCGAGGGACTGAGGGAGGCGGAGAGATCTCATCCCCACGCTCCTTGAGGGATGCAGGCGTGATTGATCAGAGGGTCGTCTCGAGTGTGCTTTGCTCTTCCTCATCAGCGGCATGTGGTTGATTGGTGTAGCATCGGCATTGCTTTTGTTGCATTGAGTGAAGTGCCCGTATTAGTTTATCATTAGGAACTTGATTCCTGGGATTTCGATAGTGGATTCTATTGTTATAGAAAAAATATTAGAAAATATTTGCATAAATATTCAAGTCTTCTTAGTAAATAAAAAATAGTGACAGTAAAATCTAATCGATCATCAGAAAATTCAGTGTTATAAAAAATTAATTAGAATTAACATTAGATTATCTTAGATCTGGACAATCACATAATTAGTTTATATCCAATAAAAGAAAGAAGGAACAATTAGTGAAAGAGCGCAACTCACTAGCAAAACGATTTAGTCATTTTTTGGAGTGAAATGACTCTTGATGATTGTTGATAATTAGTCAATTAACTTAGGAATTTTTGAAATAGAAACTGGACTAAAGAATTAGCGTTGAAAAATGGCGGAAGAAGGTGCCACTTCGAAATTCGAAGTGACACAAGCGAAGACCCCCGATGATTCGACGTTGAGCCCTATGTCACCAACATCTTATAGCATAAGCGATAATGACAGAACAACTGACAGGCTCTTACCGGGTGAGTCTATTTTCATCCTCTTAGTTCATTCCTTCACTTATTGCGGTTATTTAATCTTAGATTATTTTTTAATTTAAAACTAATCATAATATACTCTAACATTTTTAATAAAACTTTTTATATATTATATTGCTTTTATAATAATGCAAAATTAATTAGAACTTAATAAATTACATTATTTTATATATTTAAATTTCGAAATATGAGGATTAAATAGATATTAAATGGAAATTTTTTTCATACTTTTTTAATAAAATTTCTTTAAAAATTAATATTATTTCAAGTTAAAAATAGCCCTATCATGAGAATTTACCTCTAGATATTTCCATATAAAATCAATTAGATTGATTAACGTCAGTTTATACAGATTTAAATTGTCTACTATTTAATTTTATCCAATGTTAGTTTAGAGTCGGTTAAAAAGTCATAAATTTATCTTCCCTTTCTCAGTATTTTTAGGTCCGCCAATTGTTAGGTGGGAGTTTTTTCCCGCTATTTTTAGGGCTTCAAAGTCAAACACAGAGTGTTTCTAGACGCTCACTTATACCACAAAATATTCCTTGGTGCGAAGGTGCTTCAGTGGAAGTTGTTTACGAATAAATAAGTTTAGAAGTATATTGTTAAATAACGACTGGCGAAATAGACAAACCTGTAATTATTTTGTGAAATCAGTGGTATTAAAAGGAAGATTAGATGTTATTAAACGGGTAAATGCACAAAAGGGTATTGAAGAAACCTTAAAATATTATTCAAAGTAAGAACAATTTTCAGTGCAGCCGGGATGCTTTTCTTAAAATGGAAGCATGGACATCAACAGCATGGTGCTGGACACACTGAGAAAGAACTTTCATCAACAGGAAAGAAACTTTCTTATCATTTTTTAAAAAATTATTACTTTATTTTTGTGGATTTATTTCGTTGCAATGTTTTTATTAAGATATATAGATGAGTTTCACTTTCTAACCCTATTAATCTGGTGTTTTTAAATATCTAGTATTAGCAATCTAGTTTTTATCGTTAAAATAGAATTATATATCATTAAAATATAATATATTAAATTTCTAAACAAATTAAACAATTTCATAATTTCATAATTTTTTCAAAATTTATTTTAAAATATTTTAGGATCGTATTATTTTATTTTGAAACACCATTTCGATTTTCATAGATTAAACCATAAATTATTGAAGAAGATAAGTTATATAAAAAATATTAAAAATATAAATATTTTTATTGATTTTTTTATTTGTATTGAATATTATTTTATACAAAAATTCCACCTAGTAGCAGAGATATTTGCTTGAAAAAAGGATGTACTTCAGTTGTCTCAAAGCGCATTCAAGTGATTTAACTGCGCATGCCTTATTATTTAAATGCCAAAATTTCACAAACCTCAATATAATGGGCTTACTTGTACTTTAAATCTGATAATAGTATTTTCAGAATGGCTGTAGCTTCATTCGATTAAAAAATTCTGAATTATAGAATTTTTTTAAATTCCACATACATTTTTCCTTTATTATTAACTCCATATAATGTGAATCGGAACAATCAATATTATCTTGAAGCCAAAGAGTTCAAAGCGCCACCTACAAGAAAAATAGCTATTTTTGTACGCTCTATTGTAAGAATTTTTTTAAAAACAATGTATAAACTTTTTATATAATTTCTTTTTTTATGATACTTACTATATATGGTATACAATAAGTAGAAAATAAATGCAACAGAAATTCTTTTTTTTTCTCTTACATATAGAGAAGCTCCCCAGCAATTAGCAGTTTGCTTCCATATTACATGGCAATTATATTTCGTTTCTGAGGCTGAAAGAATATTATTCTACTTTCATTCCTTAAAATTCAATATATATATATATATACCGAAACTCCGAATGAAATTTCAATTTAATTTTACTGTTCTTTTTTGTTTTTGTCTTACTAGAAAAAATTATTCGTTTATATGAATAGAAAGAATAAAAATTTTACGTACCAAAAACTTAAATTTCAAAAAATCAATAGAAACTAAATTTTTATTGATGTCTTTTTTTCGTTAAACTAAAATATATATCATCATCAATTAATTAAGAGATTCTACACTCATTTCGAATTACAAATGCATCTCCTGAAAACCGTTGCTATATGATTATAATTAGATCCTTTTGGTTCAGCATTCCCTTAAAATTTTAATTTATATCTATTTAATTATAGTTTATACGAATTTTGTAGTTAAATATCATTTGCTATTTATTAACAACAAACCATTTATCTCAATCAATATTCTATACATCCTTAATTAATATTTTTGGTATCAAACGAATTTTAACAAAAATTTGGAAAAACCCATAAAATTAAAAATTGCGCATTTCTATTAATTATGGGGTTTAAAAATATTAGATTATTATTTCTATCATTAATTATTTAATTTTTTCCATTAATAATGGGCTCTATTATCTAACCCATTATTATTTTTTCCATTTTATTAGTCATTAAAATTGTTTATTTTAAATAAATAATATGTCCTAAGTTCTTAAAGAACTCTAATCTCTTCTCACAAAAAGTTATTTCAACTGAGTTTTACTATCCCAATTTTCACACCATTCCAACATGTACCCTTTGAGCCTTCACACTCTTAGTACGTTCTGGCACTGGACGCATAACGAATGTTTTATTAACATATGCTTAAGTTCGGCTGAATTCCAAGCATGTATTTGTATTTTATAAAACAAGAATTTCATCTATTAATAATTTTGAGTTTTTTCGAAATCGCCTTCAATAAAAATGGAGTTGCAAAATTACAAAAATTTTAAAAACTCATTTTTAAAACATTTTTGTTTCTTTTCAAATAATACAGCTTTATTTCTAGAACGGTATAAAAATACTCTCAAAAGTCATTGTTAGCTACTAAAACAGAAATAATTCGAAATCTAAATTTAAGTCCAAAACAACATAATTTATATCAATTGTTTTGAATGTTATATAAAATTTTATTTTGGGAAAAATCAGAATAAAAAGAATTTGAAATTTTGAGATAGTGAGGAAAAAATCAGATTTCGTGAATTAGGAATATTTTTATATGAAACATTTCTAATTTTTTAAAAACGTTGAATTATAAATACAAGAAAATTATTGTGCTATGTAATACATAAAATTGTGATTAAATATATGCATCCATGTTTGTGTAGGCCTTTTTATAAACTTATTCAATCATTAATAACGAAATATTTATAATTCGTTTCTATATTTATCAATTTATATAAAGTAATCCTATAAATATAGAATTATTCATTGCCCTATTATAATAATATTTGAGGAAATGTGAAAACATTTGAGCATATTCAATCTAAATATGAATACTGAAATGACACCATTTTAGGAAATTCTTTTGAATATACTTTATAATAGAAAATCAGGAAAAAGAACCAATAATACTAGCCATTCAAGGCTGAAAAATACTGCTGATAAAAAAATACCCAACGTATAATCGAATTTGTATTATGGATCATTAAATTCTACATTTCGCAATTTACGCATCGAGAACTTTCTGTTCCATGATGTGAAAAACATTTTCTTTTCTTTTCTAAGAAATTGGCTCGTTTTTGCTGCGCCTATATTCCTCGTTATTTCATCGGTGAGTTTTTCTTTTAACTTTATGAAACAGAAATAGCGATTGTAAATGTAGCTTAACACGCACCGCTAAAACCAAGGCAAGGATTTCTTTTTTCTTTTTCATCTTTCTGAAAAGTATATACTAAAAATTCATAAATTGGCTGAAGTTAGATCCAGAAATTAAAGCTATTTTATTACGATGAAATTTAAATATATTTTATTTGTGATAGAAACATAATTATTTACGGACATGAATTCCAGAAAGTTTATTGTATTAAAAATATACTTCATTATTTTTTCCTATATAATTAGGCAACATAAAAAATTAAAGCATTTACCTTTCCTTGATAAAACTTTATCCTTATCAATAATAATGTTATTAAATTATTATTATTATAATAATTAGGTATTAATATTATCAATAATAATAGTATTTAAAACCGCTGTTATTATATACATTTAAATAAAATTATTTATATAAGTTATGATGAATGTAATAAATTGCTGACTATTCATAATCGCTGAGGATTGTTTATAATGAATCGTTTTTATTCATAATCACCATAAAAAATACTCTGATTGATCATCGATAATTATTCGTAATTACTGGATTAATCACATTTACTATATTTTTGAATATTTTAATAGTTATATCGATTAATTTTAGAGGAAAGTTAAATTTCTATACTAAGCAACTGAGATATTTATACAACTAGTTAAATCATCGAAAGTCATTTCGTATCATAGGGAAATCATATCTATTTCCCTGCGTCATTGCAAGACTTGTTTTTTTTTCAAATATTTTCACTTGACTTCTACTAATTGGATCAATCAGGCATATAAAGAAACCAATGTTTGAAAGAGCCACTAACAAATGAATAAAGCATTTTTTATTATTATTTTGCTTTGATAAACGTTTAATGTAATAGAAAAAATATCTAATGCAACTTTAGAACTTTTCTCGCCTCTTAAAGTCACTATGTTAAAACTGCAATATTTATTTTATTGATCTAAATTTAGATAAGAAAGACAACGATCGAGCCTTGTCAACGAACATCTCTGATAGTTAAAAGATTGAAAGACATTTAATCTTCCTTAAACTAATTTAAAAATTCATTGCGTCAAACATTCATGATTTTCTAAGAAATCATCATTTTCGTAGAATCTTTCATAAAAAGAGCTGTTATTAGCATTGTACACTGATGCCATTTTTTAATTAAAATAATTTTCTATTAATAAAAATTCAATAAAAAGTTTTTAATCTTTATTAATTTCGAGATATATTTTTGCCCAAAATCTATATTTATATAATTTTTAAATGTTTAAAATTTTAATTTTTTTTCTTTTTATTTATTTTCTTTTGGCTGTAATTTTTAATTTTAATAATTTTTTATTTATTATAATTCTAACACTATTTTTAAAAATATTCTTTTACTGTCTCAAATTTTTCTAATTCTATTTCCTTGTTTTAACGATTAATTAAAGCCAATTTTATCATTTTTATATATTCCTCTAGTATTTTTTTACTGACGAAATTATGATTTAAAAAACTGCTTTTTATTTTTTGGCATTAATTTTAAAATTCTCTGTAACTTTACTTAATATTAATATCTTTAGTGTGTCATTCTTTCTGTAAACTGTTAGATGCCTCACGCTAAAAATCCAACTACTGATGCAATCAAGCCAGTTGAATCAAATATTTGTTAAATTTCTCAAACTTCAAGTCTACAGGAAAATATCTCTTTAGTTTTCATTAATTAAATTATTAATTCAATTCTTTTATTCTGTTATTCCTTCTGTAAAATGCATAATGCCTTATGCTCAGAGTTCAACGTCTAATGCTATCAAGCCAGATGAATCAAATTCAAAATATTAACATTCTAAAGGATGTTTGAAAAGATAGAAACATTCAAATATCCGCTAAATTTTATAATTTTTAAATTAATTAATTACAATTTTAAAACAATTACTGCGACATGCTTATTTTCACATTCTAAAAGTTAAAAATGCCGAATTGGAAAAATCTAGGGTAAATGATCCCTTCTGTAGAACAGCAAAAAGCAGATATGCTCACACATATATTTATTATTAGAAGATATGGTCAAAAATTGTTTAAATCTAAATCCAATTATAAGCATCTGAAATTGTTTTTGTATCTGTAATGGCGTAATTATGTTCAAGAGACAATAGAATTAGGTTTTAACAATCTACAGTCTGGCGAGAAGAATAAATAAATAAATTGATTCTAGTTGAGAAACAAAAACATTTTTCCTGGATAGTTTTCGTTTCCACAACCTAAACCTTGAACTTCTTTCTCCTGCTGACTCAGTATCTGATGTTCGGCAACTGTTTCTTTGTTCACGCAATACTTCAAAGCTCCGTGGCAGGCTTCCATGCTCTCTGAAATGCATCATTCTGGCAAAAGGGTTTCATTTGCAGAATATTTCAAGTTGCGGAGCTGCGTCTGAACGCAACCACTGCAGAACGATGCCATTATTTAATCTAAATTACTCGAAGGAAATGGAAGAGTGGAACGGAATGGAATTTCTCTTAATGAGATGCATTGTGTGGGAATTTCACTTTTCTTGCAGATTAGTTTATTCAGCTGTTAAATGGTAGAAAAATGAGATTAACATAGAATACAAAATGATGTGAATTGTTAATTATTACTACAAACAATTCAACAAAAGCAGTTTATTTAAAGAGATAATTAATTATTTAAATTTTTTATATTGTAATCAATTATGTATATAAATATCAACTCGTCAAATTTATTGTTGTACGAGCCCCTTTTTTTTCTTTTGCAAGTAATAATACCTTTTAAGTTTAAAAAAATAAAGCTATATGTTAAAATAAGAATTATATAATGTAATATCTGTTAATACAATATCAAATGCTAAATAAAATTATTATAATGTTAAATGTAGATATAAGTGTTATAAGTGTTTATATTAAGATTACATATAAAGTTAACTTCCCCCTGGATAAAAATTTTAAGTTTATTTTTAATCATTAGTTTATTTCAATTATTTTTATTAATTACCTTTAGTTAAGCATGGTTTTTAATTTGGTTTTTTTCACTCTTGAGTTAGGTAATTGTTTCCATCAAAAACATTTTATAGAAAAATATCTATTAACAATTCTATTATTTTAAAGTAAAATTTTTATTATATATGATAATAACTCATAATATGCCTTGATAATCCTGATTTTGTTTTTTTTAATCAACAATATTAGATGTTTTTTAACAACCATGTAAATAAAAAAAATTACAAAATACAAGTAATTATTAAAAATTTTTAAATGTATTAATCAAAAATAATTATAGGACCCAAAGAATAAGAATGGTCTTACGACTCTTCTTGGCAGCTATTTAAATGCAAAATTTTTCAACGGATCTATATATTTTAAATTATTGTTATATACGAAGATATAGTATAATTTAACGTTACAGAAATACACTTAAACTAAATTAATAGATAATTTTTGGAGATAATTATTTTAGAATGAATCCAGTTATTTGTAATATAATTCTTAAAGAAATCACTTTTAGTACTAATCTTTCTGGTGTAATCTGAATTTCTGGATGGACGACACGAAGAAAAAATATTATGGTCCGTATAAATTGGTCAAAATTGTTTCCTCCCACACATCATTACATACGGATCATGCTATAATACGCTCTTAAGAGATATGTCCCATCATCTCCTTTTGTTAATCAGTTCAATATAGCGATTGCAATACAATTCCCTATAACGTAATTTATCTAAATTAATAACTGGTTACATGTAGCTCCATAATATGCAGCCAGCGAATGAGTTAATAGTATAATTGCATACTCTGTTTTAATTGCTTTAATGTAAGGAATTTGTATCAATTAATAATACATATTACGATATTTCTGAACAGATATTTTTGAAATGTGATAAAATGCTACTTATATGTCCTGATATAATAACATAATATGCGATGTTATAATAATATGAAAAAATAATTAAATCTACATATAATTACGTAGCTAAAACTATTTCAGGGAGAAAATGAGGCTTGAATTTATAAAAATGGTGCTGATTATCAGTTTCATTGACTTTAACGAATAATTTGAGTTTATTTTTCATCAATATTATTTTTTACTCTAACAAAATGCCGCAAACCTATTATCCTGGTCTCTGACTTTTGAAGAATAATCTTCAAAGAAAGTTATTTTCAGGTATTACTTTCGGATTACTTTAAATTTCATCATTTCTGGGTCTTCTTGTGTTAGGCTTTGATGGTATTTTCGAGCATGTTTCAAAGCTTATAAAGACTTTGGACGCATTAAATATTTTAAGTCATTTTATGTTCTTTGTGGAGAGCGTATATTTTGCTATGATAGTAATTAAATTATGAAATTGATAATATTATCCTGATTTAATGAAGTTTTGATTTCATAATATTCTTAAATTAACTTTTTGCAAACTTAAGTTAACTGTTTATAAAACTTAAATCAGCAGTTTGACAAAGCATGCTTCTTTTTCCGAAAATCCATTCCATTTATATTTCAATTAGCATTTAATACTATCAATGAAAACATCAGTGTGATGAAATTAAAATCTGAATTCGCAAAAAAATCTACTTTTTATTTCGTTTTGGGTATGAAATTAAATCTTTTATAATGGGCGTACTTAAAACGTTTTAAGCGTCATAAATCAAACTTTCTTATTTATAAGTAAGCGATAAAAAGGTTTTTCAACTTCATCACTGTAAAAAATGTGTTTATTTATTTATATTAACATTTAAAACTTATATTATTTTTTTAATTTTTATAAACGATTGTAATTATATCACGAATTATTTGTTAAACAGAA
Source organism: Argiope argentata (assembly GCA_026289955.1). Lineage (NCBI taxonomy): Eukaryota > Metazoa > Arthropoda > Arachnida > Araneae > Araneidae > Argiope > Argiope argentata. The sequence goes on from JAOUZG010009418.1 coordinate 2,116,791, forward strand.
TAACTGCTATATTTATAGAATAAGAGTAATTTTTTTAAAGTTGACTTCTTTCTTATGGAATTTAATATTCTACGACTACAAAAAAATAAAAGTCTGCATTAACAAACTATATTTAGAATTCTTCAGTTAAACTTTTTTTAATTCTTAGAAATTTTTTATTTATTTACTTTTTTATTAGAAGATCGTAGGAAAAGTTATTAATAAGGAGAGATTTTTAAAACTAAGATCCAAAAAATATGGCAGTCCAGTTTAGAAGAAGTGACTTTAATTAATTGCTTCTAAAACCACATCAATATGTTATGAAAAAATATTTTTTTTTCGCAAGGCGGCTCTTTTTCTACTAGATAGATTACACTGATGGATCACTAAGACCCTTAAATTATTTTTATTCCTTTATTCTTAACAACTTTGTTGAATTTTTAAGAACTTGTCACTATACTTAGAGCAAAAATATCAAACTTTCCACCTGGTGCAGTTTTATTGGTTTCCTGTTTGTTAAAAGTTTTTTTTAATAAATACTGAAAACTAAAAAATATGTTTATTACAAAGTTATGTTTTCTTTTTTTAAAAGTTAGGATGAATTGTTAAAATTATTATCGAACAATGGAAATAAAAAGAAAATTTCATTTCAGGAATTCCTTTGATTTCACAGATTCCTTTTTGAGAAAAACGGATGTTGATTCTATTTACTTATTTCAAATATTTTTCCCAACCTATTGTAGAGAAAAAAAATCTGACAATTTCAATATTAATGTGAAATTTCTACCTGTATATCTATGGAATGGACAGGTATCTGCAGTTATCCAAACTAAAAAACAATATAATTTATTAGAAAGCGATTTTTATTTCGCTATTACTATAATATACTTTTTGACTTCTCACCACTTGTTGGTTGCTTTGTTTTAGGCAACAAGGATGTGACATCCTGAATATTGCAAAATATTACATTTTTTTAATTTCTAAGTTTAGTATTATAAATTTATTATTCTCAGAAGGCCATAAATGTTCGTTTGAAATAGTAAGCATCGAATTTGAAGCTGAAATAGGTGCAACTTGTATAAGCGACGAAGAGCAGCTTAAAGAATTATTTGTAAAGGAAACGTTAAAAAAATGTTTCATTTTCATCTGATAAATAAATAATTATCAATCTGTTAATAAAATCTTTTATGAGTAAATTCTCGATAGTGAGTTTAATCCAAATATGGAATAAAGTGATTTTTAAAAAAAATCGAAACAGATCTATGGCATAAAGTTTAATAGAGACCCAGATGGTATTTACCGAAAAATACAATTCTTGTGATTAAATGAATCATTTCTTACTTTTTAAAAAATATTTTTTGTACCCGTTGTACTGTTATCCCTTTGAGTTTTCAGAATGAATTTGTGTTAATTCAAAAACTTTGTTATTTTATATAGTTTATTTTTGTAGAGAAATATTACAAGAATTAGTTATTGTAAAGAAATATTATGGGAAAATTACAAATTTTTGTTTCGTTAATCTCATTTTGTTTTTTCCGAATTCTTTGTATTAATATTCTTCAGATTATTATTTAAATGAAATATCATGGAAAATTTTATTTAAAAAAATTAATTTAATCTAATATTTTTGATGATGATCAAATTATTCTCTGTCCTAAATGGAAAAATATGGTGAATGTATTTTACTTCCTTCAGAATTTACTAAAACAACATTTTACTACTTCTGCTACTAACATTAAAAAAATTATATGCACTTAGTTTAGTTTAATAAATTGTGATATCATGTTAACTTTTTTTAGTTTTTTTGCTTGCATTTTTTATAAAGGGCTTTACAGGAATATACACTCCAAGTATTTTCATTAAAATATACTGCTATGCATTTTCATCATTTACAAATTGCAAAATATACTTTTAGAAGAATTATAAAAATGAGTTTGCATAATCATTTTATTATTCTAAAATTTATATTGTATTATTTTTTATGAATGTTGCATTAAAAGTTCTAATCCTTATATTTAAAATAGCATTGAAATAGTTCTGGCTGCTCCAATTATTCATGACTATATGTACAGATCAAAGGAGTAATAATGTTATAACATAGAAATATTGAGTTAATTAATCTTCTATCTTAGTGTTATTGAAAATAACGGAAATAAAATCTAAATAAACATTTATAGCATAAAATGCGCGACAACTTATCATTCAAATTCAAAATTTTGAAAAATACTTCTTTTATGAATTTTTATAAGATAAAATAAGATTATTTTACTATATTACATATTGTTATATTATTCATAACTAAAGAAGTTCACACTTCTATTAGAGACAGATTTAGCAATTTAGGTCCTAAATGGATGTATCGGTCTCTTTTACACACATGCACATGTTCAGGTAGTCATTTACGGTCTATTTTCAGAAAGCTAAACGATCAGTCCAAGCATATCACGGTTTGCAGTTTATGGCCCGTCCAATTAATAATGCAGACTGCAGTCTGTACGGTGTGAAGAACTGGGCTTACGAACAAAGACTGTTGTCCTGGATACCGCGGATACAAATCCCAGACACGATTGTTATAGCAGGTACTGCCTGGATTTTTGTCAATAATACAACAAATCGAAGGGGCATTATTGCTCTAATAGCTTATTTAGATTACATCCTATTTGAAAAGTTATTAATAATGCCATTCTTTAACGTTGTACTTAAACTAATCTTTGCTGTATAGGTTTAAAAAGTTTTGTTTAACTTATAGTTTGTCCTCCATTTTTTGATGATGATGATGAAGCGAAAAAAGGAGAATTATAGTTACCATGGAAACCAATTATTGAATGATATAGCCTAAATTACATTAAAAACCAGCAATACTATTAAAGAGAATCTATCAGGAAAATACATTGCTTTCGTCTTAAACCATCTATTTTATAAAAGTCACGGTAGTAGCAAATCAAGTAGGTCATTTTTGTTTATTGTAATTATATTTTCATCCTCTATCAATATTTCATAAAACTATTTTGGGGATGGATCGCATAAATTGAATAATTGTGTTGACAATTTGAGAAGAGAACTAAAGTTGACATCATCTTAGAAAAAGTTGACATCCTCTTATCTCTAGGAAAAGACAAAAAAATTAATTTCAATTTTATCGATCCACACTAGTCAGTCCCGGTCAAAATTTACTATTATCTGTGTTAATATCATCAAAAATATCTTTCCACCAAATTTTTAATCCCTAATTTTAATTTTATTGAGTTAAAACTATATGAAATAGTAAGAGGTGTGTTATATAGACATTTTTGTTTCATGTACTTTTTCGATATAAAATTATAAACAGACTTTTCTAGTAATTTTAAGTTATAATATTTATTTCATTTAACAAATATATACCTTTGTGGAAGACGTATTTATGAGATAACCAGGATTGAAATCTGCATATCATCTTTGCAGTATGACATGAAAAATAAAAAAATTGGACAGCTCTGGGTATTTTATTTCTATTATGAGACTGAGATGTCTTAAACTTTCAAACATTGGCTAAACAGATGTATCTAGCCTCATTAAACTATCGCCATCTTTGAGAGAAAAGATATTTAAAAAGTAGACGTATAGAATACAAAACGCATATTATTTTATATATTTCTTCTTATTATTTGAGAATACAACATCGTTTTGCATAAAGACGTCATACTGCAAACTGCTTAATGGAAAGCAAGAAGCTATTAATTTATTTTTTTACGAGGATTGGAAATTTAATAATGATAAAAGTATCAATGTATTTCATAAAATACAAGTACTTGCCTCCTAAGAAATACAGCTAACTTATAATGCTTATAGTATTCCGATGCAGTCGTCAGCAATCTGTAGAACTTGTTTCCAATGCCGTGAAATTAGTGGAGGACTTGAATCGACATTAGCTTTGTTTATTTTTCAGAATAACATTCTATTGATTTAAGAAAAGGTTTACATCGGTTTGATAACGAATGTCATGAAATGGTATCTACTTGTTCAAATCAAACTATAGTCTAATGGGCTCAAATCCGGGTAAAACAAATTCCAACAGTAGAGAGGATATTTCGACACAAATGAGCAGATATTTATCATGGATTGATACCTAGATCCTCAAGAGATTTTTAAATCAATAAATACTAACAAGTTAGTATTGATTCAAATTATGGCGATGTGGACCATAGCAATTCTTCTCTATCCTATGGGAAATTCAGTCAGTTTAGATAAAAATATGGCCGATTGAATTTGTAATCTAGAAAAGCTAGTAATAATAATTTAAGATGACTTTGGAATTATTACTTTTGTTTTTTGAGGTTTTTTTAAATCCATGTAGTCAATTAGCAGTAAAATAAAGGATAAAATAAATTATCAATAATGTATTGATTAAAAGGGAAAATGACTGATTATTTGGAATACACAAATATAGAAATGTGTAGCTCGTACACAAATATACTACTGATTCCAAGTCATTTTAAGTTCAGAATCTATATAATTATTCATGACTATATTGAAAGTATGATTGAATTAGTTATATAGAGCTTTCATGACTACCATGAAACCATGATTGAATTAGCTGTATAGAGCTTTCATGACCACCATGAAACCATGATTGAATTAGTTGTATAGAGCTTTCATGACTACATTGGTTATATAGATCTTTTAAGACTACACTGAAAGATTATAAGCATTGCAAATTAGTCCAAACTATGAAATTCTCATTTCTTATAGCAACCGAAGTTATTAATTATGTATACTCAAAATATAATCATTGTCTAATTTGTTTTTTATTGCATCTCATGCACAATTTGTCTTGTTTGTATCTCTCAATTACGAAGTCGTCGTAGCATAAATCGCTCAATGATAAAGGCAGACATCTCGTTAAAAAGAGTGCTTTAGAGATAAAGAGAAGAGTCTTTCTAAATTTATCTCTCCTCTCGGTCCGACCTCGTTCCATCCCCCGAACTACCTGAGCTCGACCTTGGACTTCACTCATCTGTCAACCGGGTTGAAAAAACGCGTTACGTCAGCTCAAGTGTTACTGAGGAGAGCTAGAAGAGTTACAATGGTGTCCGCGAACATCTGCTACCAAACATGACGCGGAAAACAGTAGAGCGTTCTTCAGCATGAAGAAAAAGATTCCACTCGTATAGTTTTTTTATTCTGAAAAAAAGGCAGCATTGTTTGTATAACTGCTAATAAAAATATTGTTTAGATTTCAGTAAACAATTGTTAAATTTATAAACGTTTAAAATGATATAATTGTTACATCGAATACTACTTGGCTTAGAATAACTAGCCAAGTATTCGAATCAAGGACAAAAAGAAACTGTCGCAACTTCTCAAAGGAACTTCGAGAACCTTGATAGCACCCAACTTAGCTTCTCTATGCATACAAGAATAGGCTTGATTTGATGAAGTTTAATGATGGAGAAATCGTTCTTGATTATGCTCCAAATGTAGGAGGGGGTTAAAATTCGATTTTGTAAACTCGTTAAAAAATATTTTGTCATGTGGCATATCTGACAACTTTTATTATAATAATAGAAAATATTCGGAAGAAAAGTGGGACTTTTAAAATATCATTCTAAAGGGATCAAAATAAATAATGAAACTCAACCATTTTAATCTTATGAGGGATTTCCTTTGAAATAATAGAGAGACAGGGACAGCAACGATTGGAATTAAAATTTTAGGTACTATTAGAATATGAAGATCTAACATTGTGCAGTGGCATATTGTACATCGAAGGGGAGGGGATCCTCAATAACATCTACCAATGCTTCAGTATGACAGTTCTTAATCAAATAAAAAAAGTATCAAACTTTTGTTAGACAAATTGAGCCAACACGTAATAACATGTTTAATTGAACAAAGCTCATTTATATCTTTAAGATTTCTTTCCATTTGCCATATGTTGGTCAATTAACTTAGCTCTATGTACTTTACAGAAAAAGGAGGTTTTCTGAAAAACTGGTTCTCATTTCATTTCTCAAGGGGTAAACTACATGCATATAACATACAGTCTAGTAATACATTCATACTCTGCGTATTTTACACACGTGATAAAGAATACAATCTTAAAACAAACCCCATAACATTGCATACTTCTAAATTATACACTAACTTAATTTACTATTTCACTAGCATGTGCGCAATAACTAACCTTACCTTAATCTTATAAAAGACACAACTTTCATTTCGGCAATAGCTCATTGGTGTCTGAATAAACATAGTCTACAGCGCACAATGAAAACACAGTTTTTTTCTTCTGAAATTTGACATAGTTATAAGTATTTAAAATTACGTATTAAAGTTTGTTCAATTATTCCTGTCGTATTGACACGAATTGACACTTGTGCTTTTTAATGTAATAAGTCTGTTAGAAACGACAATAGTTTTGCAGAGATAGTAAGGCTACTATTTCTGATATGAATGTAAAATAGATGAGCCCTGGTCTTGCTGATTTGACGACAAAAAGATCCCAAAAGTTTGAAAACCTTGGTGATATTTTCCTTTGGGATTAAATTTTTGATTATTGTTCTAGAACCATCCGTGAGTTGTCACGGAAGAAAACCTAGAAACAGAGGTGAAGAAAGTAAAATTAGAAGATAAATCGAGAGACATGAGTAGTTGAGCGAAATCTCTCCCTTACAAGTATTTTCTGAGCGCTTTGTGTTCTTATGGTTACTTAATACTGATTTGTTGCTTTTGTGCTGCTGTGTACTGCAAATATTATTATTGTATGGCCCCTTTTTTTGTTACATCTATTTCGTCTAAAAGTAAAGCATCTTTATCCATTATGATGCTTATTAGACTTATTCACTGTAGAGCTTATAAATGGATTTTAAATACTTTTCATAACAATATATAGCATTTCAACAGAAGTATATTATATTTTTAAATACAAAACGTTGTAACCAGTAATTTTTTACGTCATCATAAATAATGTTTCAATAACAGTTAAATCATTGATTATGCATTAATATTCTAACAATTACAAACAATATAAATCAATGATTTCATATTATAGCTACATTGAAATGCTAAATAATAGTATTCAGATGTATAAGTGTCTCCGATGCACCTCCTTAATGCTCTAAAAATGGTTGTAAAAGTTAACAAATGGTTACCATAAATTAAATAAACGTATTCTCTCATTCACAATAACTATCGCTGTAAGGCAATGTAAATCCATAACCATTTGCTTCATTTCCAAATTTTATGTGCCTTATTTCCTATTATTCAGCTTGTGGTGCTATCAGACCACGTCCATTAAAATCCATTGAACAGATTGCATTTTTCGTTATGGAATATATTAACTCCAAATTGAATCGAATGCTCTTTCATGCTAACGCGGGCATTTCGGATTAATGGAAAATCGTATTCATTGGAGCACATTAAAGCAAAGTACTGGATCGTTATCTTTTCAAGAGTGATAAATGGAAAGATACTCTGAAACAAATGCGTTGATAAATTGAATGGCAAGACTCGCCTTCTTTTCCAACTTTAATTTCAAAGATTCTGGAGTGAGGGGTTTGTGCCCGATGAACTGAACGGGATTAATCTTTCGGCTTGTTAATTTTAAATACAAATCACTCAAGCTTCTCCTGGATGAAATAAATTGCGAATTATGGCCATTTTTCTGTTTTTATCGTCGAAATTCTGCATGACTTATAATCCGCTGAATGACTCGTTGGAAAGAACTCCGAGTGGAATAATTCTTTTGCTTTAAAATTTGTAATTTTGCCAAATCAAGCGCTATGTGTCATCTTTCTCATTGTTATTTTATTATTGGAATGAAAATAAATCAAGACTTTGTTTTAAAAACCAACGTGTGTACTATAATTATTTTACTTCGGCTTTTCTCTTGTCTCCATCAAGAAATATCCTTTTTCGCATGCTTCAACGTTAAATAATATTGTTTAGCAAAATTTTTTCTATATTTTATTGTGTTTTTTGATACAGTTGTAAAATTCCAAATTTTGGATGATTTACTATATACTTTTATTCGTGTAAATTAATAAGCATTAATTCATTTCGTTGTTAGAGTTTTTAACATCGCTGCTTTGAAATTATTCTTACATGAATTATGTATTTGTAAATTTTCATTCACCTAATTTCCTTTTATAATCGTAAAATAACTCTATACATTATTTATACATTTTTTAAGAATTTGAATTTAAATAGTAAGATACTAAATCTTTTTTAAATTTAATTAAAAATACTTATTAATATAAAATTCATTCATACATATTGTTCCCAAAGTTAAAACATAATTTCTAATAATGGATCAGTAAATTAGATAGTTTTCTAATCAAACGAAATTTAAAAAAAGCCTGATATTTTCCTAATCATTAAATTTTCTAAGCACTTGTTTAAAAAGTGTTTTATTAATTATACAATTTATGGCTTTTTCGTGTTGAAAAATAGATGAAGCCATAGATACTTAAAAATTATTTACACCATATTTCTTGAAAATATGAATAAACTGCAATACTTTTTGGGTATTGCAGTAAAGAAGAAAATAAGAAGAATATTCTTTTACTGATGATAATCGCCTAAATACATGAAACTTACCTTTCGACAATCAAGAGTTTTTGTCTTTTCTTTTTCATCTCGGCAAAAAAAATTACATCTTTTGTTATTTCGCTCATTATTAACTAATATTTTGAAACAATGTGGCATTTTGGCACTGCAATGCAATCGCCAATTTCTTCAGCTGAAATTGTAATTGATTAAGAAGCAAAAATATAACGGCTAAAATTATATAATTCATGCTCTCTTGAAAATATTCTTTGACTATAAGAAGCGTGAATTATATTTAAAAAAATAGGGCTCTAAATAAAACAATGCATCCAAAAGCAGAATGCAAATGTTGATCTTGCAAATGCAAATAGTGAAAAAAAAAAATCATCCATATCTCAAGTATCATATCTTTCAAGAGAAATAATATAAAGGTGTAATTTTACTATCTCATATATGTAGTATAGAGAAAATATAATAATCGTTAGTAAAATCGAACTATAAAACTTGAGAATTTGAGGAATATTCAAGTTTTAGAACTCTCTGATTTTTGAAAAATATCCTTCTATCTATCTGTGTATGACAAAGATAACTAAAATATGTAACTGTGTACCAAATTTCGTCTAGACTGAAGAAATTTGATAAACAGTCTTTGCACCAAATTTGTAGATTTCTATCAAATGTTGAGTAAAATTTTTTCAGGGAATTTCTGTCTGTCTGCCTGTTCGAATACAAATTAACTCGGCAGTTACGAAATGGGGGAAACGAGATAAATAAAATGCTATATACAGACTTAACATCTATACAGTAGACATTTATCAATTTCGAGCCAAATTCAATTAAGGGTTGATTGTCTTTCGATCTGTATTTTCAGAAGCATATAAACTCAATAATTCAAAAACACAGTGATTTAAATGTATGAAGTTTGGCTTGGGATTTTGTGACTGCAATTGTAGTCTTAAGTCATATTTCTGCTTCAATCAGTTTTAATTTTTGAATACTTTTAACTGCATGCTATCAAATAATTGCCAAAAAAACCTCCAAAATTTATATGATTGATTAACAAGCCAGTGACCTGTAAAGGAATTTTTGGCATGAAAAGTTTATTAGAAAGCGTGCGAGAAAGTTTTGAGGAGAACAGTCCCACTGTTTCTCTTATTGAAAGATACTTAAATCGTAATAGTTAATTAAGAATAACAAAATTTCATGGAATTTTGACTGGTTTCAAATTAAAGTTGTAACCAAAATTTCAGAAAGAAAAGAATTCTTGTAATATTTTTTTAAAACTTGATAGCAAAAGGAAGGAAGGAAGGAAGAAAATCTTTGAACATCCCCGATGTTTAAGTTAAAATTCGATTTATTTATCAGAAACAATATTCAGAGAGAAGTCGCGAAATTATTTCCATCTTAAAAACTTAACATCGGGGATGTTCAAGAGGTCAGGCCAGTTAAGTAGCCCAACTTTAAATTAAAATAAGACATCGACCACAAAATAATTACCCCTCACTTATTCATAAATTTCATCTCGGGATTAAAGGGGATCTTGGCGACAAAATCTCCTGAACCTCCCCTCAAATCTTCCGGAGGCCTTAATATCGCAAATTATTCCGGTCAGCATCAGCGAGTTTTCCGGGGCACCGGAGCCAAGCGATTTTAATTAGAAGAGCACACTTCCACTCAGAAGTTGAGCAGAAACCGGTTAGAACGTCTTCAAACTCATTTATAAAGTCCGGGGGATAGCCTTAATGATAAAGTACGCCGGATGACTTTAAAGGTCTGATTTGGAATTTGAATTGGTCTCGCGATTTCCCCGGAACGGCGTAATTAGTTGTATCTGGAAGCGAAACCTTATTTCACGGTCTTGTTGACTCAAGTGCGTTTTCCACTCGCCCTCTTCGGGACTACATTCTTCGCAACTCAATGACACTGCAGTTGGAGAAATACTTTTAGGACTATTATTAAAGTTAGGAAATGTGTTCTTGTATGTGAAAGAAATGAATGCAATTCTGTCTGAATTGGAAATAGTGATAATGGCAGGATTAATTGATCCAAAGAAATTTCTTTTGTTTAAACGAGAAAATATGTGAAAGATATATATAATTTTGTGTGTGTTGTTGTTACTTATGGCACTTGCCACGGACAAGCCTCCCGCTGATACAACAGCATATTTAAGCCGAAAAGAGCGTCTCTTGTTTTTGAAGTAGCTCCAACTAATGCCAAGAGTACGACTTAGCTACACACACACTGCATTTGCTTGCACAGCCTCTTTTTACAGGGGGGGGGGCACAGTCACACATCTCA
>JAOUZG010009418.1:2127693-2178505 GCA_026289955.1 Argiope argentata
TATATATATATATATATATATATATATATATATATATATATAATATTACTGAAGAATTTTTTTAGTTAAAAATTATATTAACTATTGGTTTTTAATTTGTAGGTCAAAGTTTCCATAAGTTTGTATAAAGCTGAGGCAATTCTTTTCATGAACAGTTCGTTCGAAGTTTTTCGAACAGTTCTTTTCATGCTTTAGAATAAAACTGATAAAAAATCGTCATGATTTAAAAAAAATTATTTAAAAACTTAACAAATATTAGTTATAAATTTAATTTATTATCTTTTTGTATTAAATATTATCTATATTTTCCCCTAAATTCTTTAATTCTGTTTGGAGGAGGGGGTCTACATATGGACTGATAAAATGAACTCATTAGCTTCCTGTTCTATTCATTAACTCTATGAATTATGAGGAAGCTACAGTGGAGACATTAATTTCCTGAGACATTAATGCTACAGTGGAGACATTAATCCTCATTTGAGCATCAAAATCAATTTACAAAATAAAATGTATGAAAATTATATTTTTGATAAATTTTCAAAAATTTATCAAAAATATAATTTTCATACATTTTAATATTTTTTTTATTTAAGTCAATGCAGATCTTAATAAATAAAAAAGAATAATTAATCTGCAAAATATTTTCAAAATTTTATTTTGGGATTTCGCACGATTCTAAATTTAATGCTTGATTTTTTAAGGAACCTTCTGAATATATCAATCGTGGAAAATAATTTATCACAGTTAAATATGAATAGCTGACATTTCCCTATCCGAGACTACTAATGGATAATTGGTTTATATCCTGAAACCATCATTTTGAAATCGAAACCAGTCGAAAATGGTTTCATCAGTATAGAATTTACTCGGACGGTTTGTGGTACCTTGGAGGAAACTTCATAAGCCAGATAACACCTTCCGGACGCGATTTATTATTTAGGTCTATTGGCTATGTTACTCGACTATAAGCCTTAACGTCGCGAGCTCGGACCTCGGTTTTAAGGAAATCCACCATTCGCTGACAGTGGTGACCCGCAACCTTCGTACAGATGTGTTGATGCCTTCTACCGGCAGTAAAATTCGTCAGGAGCATTAAATACAACAGCCAATATCCCCCAAAACAACCCACACACGCTTTCCATACGTTTGGCACAAAATGCATCGTTCGTTTCACCGTGGGAGAGTATGGGGCCAAAACTTTATAAACCAGATAACGTCCTCCGAACACAAGTATTTACTTTTGTCTACTGGCTATCTTCCTCGGCTAGAAACTCTAATCCTGAGAGTTCGGTCCTAACTTAACCCTTCAAGCACAGCATATTTCTTTATGAAGGTTCAACATGTACATTCAAAGCGTAGATAGACAAATATTTATCCATTCGAAATTACGTGAAAAATGAACCAACATCCTTCAGATAATCAAGGGAGGAAGGCTTAGAAAACACCCAATTTTAACAGAAATCCGAATATTTACTTCATATAACTACCCACATTTTATGTATTTAAAGAATTTTATCTGAGGATTATAGAGGATCATGTCAACAAAACATCTTGATCCTTAAAATAACTTCTGTTAAATTACTTTTGCTTATTCATCTGGAGTATAGCCGATTAGCGATATTTATTAAAACTGCATGCTTGCACTTATCAGAAGAAGAGAGATTGATTAAACTGTTTTAAAACGGTTCCTAATATCGGTGGTTTTAATCTTATAAATGAAATATACTCTATGCCTTTTAATGATTAATTAAATATGTGAATTAGCAGCAGCTATTCTCTCTGAAGCAGAAAAATCAATTAATGTATATGAAGTTTGAATCTTATTCTTTGGGAAACGTTTTTGTCATACAAGTTCTCTTTACGTTTAATTAAATTTCTCGGAAGCTCTATATAAAAATCATTATTTCCTAAGTAAAATTAAAAAGATTTTCCCAGACATCAAATATTTTTTATGATACAATCTACTTATAATTGAATTTTGTGTCGCTACACCATAAGATGGGTGAAATAGAAACGTTTTATGTTCCATTTCATTTTCTATAGAAAATAACTTTCAAACTTGAATAAGAATAAATTATAATATTCTTACGAATTTCTAATATGGCTTTTCTGCACAATTAGTTTATGGAAAGAAAAGAGAATTGTAGATATTTTAATGGATTCTGAATGCACATCAGGTCAATCAACTTTGACCTTGGTGACAACTTGTCTACTATTTGGCAACATGGTGAATGTGGCAACGAAATTGAAATTTGGTAATTTTAAAAATAAAAAATGAAGGGTCGAGAAAATACTTAAGACAATATTTCTGTCAGGATTTGAGATTTGGCTATTTTTCTTGAATTTTTATGCCCTGTGAGCAAACCTAAGCAACAAAATAGTTACGTGTATTCTGCCTTTAAAGTGTGAACACGAAGTAAATTCACTGACTACTATTATATTGCACTTTTATATAATTAGAGATTTGCTACTTGAATATGTTGCTGATTTTAGATTATATTTCTGTTGAAGTTTGCTCCCTGTCTTTCGTGTTTTCCTAGTTGAATAATGAGTGTTTACTCGTTTAAAACCTTTCATCGTACACCCATCGGTATTTCAGAAATAATATTTCTTTTGTCAACAAGCATGCATTTTATGGAATTTTCAATAAATTGTAAAAAGTGAGATTTTTGCTTCATCGGTAAAAAAGTCCATTCTTCTGGAAATGTTTATCAATCTTTTTATTATATTTCCAACATGATTTTGAAGCTGCAATCTAATAAGTATTTATGAAATATGGGAAGGTATAACAAAAATAAACTTATGTTATAAAAGAAATATTATGTATCTTGTTTTACAACGTACTTGATAAATTATCATCAAGACATTTGATTACATTTTTGTGTCATCTCAAAATCCTCATCGACTATCATGGCTACTTTTCTTTTGGCTATTTATAGATCAGTTTTATTATTTTATCAAAAGAATTAGATTGATACTTGGTAAAATTATTTTTCAAATATATATCAAATAGGATATTGAAAGGTAATAAATTTCATTATAATCATTTTCTACCTCTTTATCTTTTAATATGTAGTTAAATGATAAAAAGTATCTTGCATTCAATTTTTCTCAGAATCTGTAATAAATGATGCAACGGTATGTGGAATGTAAGGAATCAATATGTAATTAAAATAATCGATGAATTGATGATTAAACCTAGAAACATTAAAATAGAGTATTTTCAAAGAAAAAGTACTAAAATATACATATTTTTGGTACTCAAGTATAACAGAAATCGATTATAATCTTCTATCTTCACAAACATGAAAAATATCAAGTTAAATAGAAATGTATAAATGAAATTCTTTTTTGTATTTTTGTCAAGAACAAAATATAAATTTTTTATTGCATTTATTACTGTTATAAATTCTAAAATGAAATTCAAAGTTATTCTAAAAAAGGTTTAGAATGTGTTATTTTCTTGATTTTATTTCTTTTTTTCTCACGCGACTTTTATATTGGAAAAAGTTTTTCGAGCTAAAATAAACTCTATAATGTAATCTGTAATTTCTTTTTAAAGACCATAACTTTTGTATTTTTAATTCAATCTGTATTGGAATATTACATAAAAAAATAACTATCCAAACAGGATGTTTATAACTTTTTCATATCAAAACATATAACAAGGCTTTTTCGTAAAACTTCAAAAAATAATGTGATTAATATATTTCTATGAATTCTTCAATTACAAATAGAAAAAAATAAGTCAGTAGATCCATCTCCTTCAAACTTTTTTTTGAAACTAGCAGAACAAATTTGTCGAGACACAACGATGTCTTTTTTTAGACCATCGAAATTTAGAGGCAAGGCCGAATTCAATTTTCCTGCTTCAGGAAATCCAATAAAACTTTCATCAGATTCTGCTGTCCTCGATTTTATGAAGATCAAAATATAGAGCTAAGCACAAAATTTACTGAGAAAGAATTCCTCTAGGCCATTTCCTAGAACAAATGAAGTTAAACCTCCCACTGGTCGAAGCTGGCTTTGGTTTCAAACTAATCTTACTTTTCTATTAGAGTTAGAATGAAACACTGTCAATATTTGAATCGATGCGGTAATTGCAATTGTATTTGTAGAGGATGAAATGTTGTTTCTTCAATTTTCTTTTCTTCGTTTTTTAAGGAAATTAAGGGTTTCCATTTAATTTAGAAAAAAAATTTAACGCATTGGAAGAACGCACCGACTGGCTTTCCAAGGAAGCGGCAAAATTGGTTAATTTCATTCCTATGAGCATTCCGAAATCATATTTAAAGAATGTCTTAAAAGTTAAGGTTATATCTGAATGGAATACTTTATATCAAGCATCGACCAATGAGCAGCTCATTACGTAATTTATTCCTTATCCATACAGAGACGATTAAAGGCTCACTACTTTCTGTCAAATTTTGAGTTTATCCAGTTTCTGAAACTTTAAAGCATATTTAAAACGCTTCAATTTGTCTCCGACTGATAGGGGTTCGTGCTATAGTGGTGCAGTCCAGGGTGACAAACATTTGATATTTGAGTGCTCTAAATTTATTCAAGAAAAATGTAAACTCGGGAATTTTCTTCTAAAGAACAATATAGCTTGGCCTCCTCATTTATCTGCATTTGTGCAGAATAAATCATCTTTCATTTCCTTTTTTACATATATTAATAGTATTTTCCCCATTTTATTTAGCTTTACTTCGGTGTGTTTACCTACATATATTTGCATAGATTGTTTTGTATTTGTATTTTGAATATTTTATTTCATCAGGCTTCTTCAATTGTATTATATCATCTGTAGTGTGTGTTTGTTAGTATGTGATCAATTTTGTGTATTTACTTTCTATACTTTTGTCTATTTACTTTTCCCTTTATTTCTCTTTGCATTTATGAATATGACTCTATATTTGAAATTTATTCCTCTATGAATTGTGAAATGACTTACATCTATAACCCTTGTGGTATACTTGTTAGAAAGCAAGAAGTTTATACATAGAGAATAAAAAAAACGTATTGGAACTGGTTTTAGTCTTCATATTTTTTTTTATTTTTTTTTTGCACCTACTATTTAAAAATGAAAAATGTGAGAATGGAAAGTGAGAAATTGTTTGAAATCCATTATGTAGGGAAATAATATCATTTAACGTTGCGAGAAAACTACAATAATAATTCTTTTCCTAATTACGTTCCTTAGGGATTCAACTGCTTTTTCGATTGAATTTCTAAAAATTGGTATTAAATAATCATACTTTTCAATTTTCCCCTAAAAACGGATTAAAAGAAAGTATCTATGAAACAAAATATATATGAGTTAAAAGTTGAAAATATTTTAAATTTGAAGAAAATACGATTTTTTTTTACAAAAAAAAATATAAATAAACAATGCCTTGTTTAGAATTTTATGAAATAATTTCTTCTAAATTTTATTATATATATATATATATAATTATATATATATATATAATAACTAATTTCAGATAATAAGATGCAGAATGTATTTTTATCCACTTTTTTAATGAGATTTAACGACTTCCTTTTGAGATTCAACAAATAATGAGAAATTTTCATTTTTTCACATTATAAAGAATTAAATTAAAAGCCAATTTAAAGGAAAAAATTTCATTTTTCTATGATTCAGAAACTACAAAAAAAGCTGGTATTTATTATAAAAAATTTAAACAAAAAAATCCATTAGATTTCAATTTAAGAGATATTTTTATCGAGGTTTTAGCAAAATTTGAAACAGTAGCATTTAAAACCATTAAAACAAAAAAATTTAGTTACGAAAATGAATATAAAACAAAAACAAATGAATATAGACTGAAAATGACTATAAAAATAGAACTCAAACGCTTTTTTAAATTATTCGTATATTATAGATATTGAATAAAAGAATGCTTTTGATATTTTAGAGAAAAATCGACTTTAAAATATAAAGTAGCCTCATAAAAATCACAATTCTATTTTAGATTAACTTTAATTAGATATCTCAAATAATTTTTTGATAATAGCATTTAATGTTATTTAACATTAGATTCCAATATTTTATAGCATTTTGAAAATATGATGCTGTTTTCGTTACAGAATTTTGAATAATTGAAGGCAACGAATAATCGCGTAGGCAATGCATAAAGCATATAGAGCAATATTCATCAACATCTTTTAATCTCCTATATTTATTACCTGCTTTTACCAGTATTACATTATTATTATGTATGCTTCTTTGAAAGCAGATGTGTTTTAAATAGGTTGACCATCCTTTACCAGAATTTCTTCAATACGTACGCTTCTTTGACAGTAGATGTGTGTGTTTTTTTAAGTTTACGTAAAACTATGACATCATAGCTGTTATTTCATCTCAAAATTGGTGAACTCCACAACTTTGTTTGCCAATTAGAAAAATCGAAAATGAAAGTTTAAAAAAGTATCATTGTATTTATATACCTATATATATACAGAGGGATACAGACCGATAGAGAAGTCTCGTGATCTTTTGAAATCGGCTTAAACTGGTTATTGACTTAAATTAACTAAAACTAATAATAACTTGAAAATCGTAATGTTCTCAAATGATAACTTGAAATTTGCGATCGTAGATTTCATTTTCTTTTATCTTTCAATTTTGTTTTTACTATTATAGTATTAATTTACGATTTTAGTAAAAAAATATATGAAATCCAATACATAACATGAAATAATCCTTTTATAAATAAATATTTTAAGCCAAATATTTTGAATTAGATATTCAAAAAAGACGAACTTACGCGTAAAAATTTATTCAGAATGCTGAATATGGGCTCTTGGAATCCATTTTCTTTCATCGAATTTATTTGTTTCAATTTAAAATTCATGGAATTTGCTACAAGGCTCTTCCTAAAAACATCTTAGTGTTGAAAGAAGAAAATGGAAGCGCGTCTGAAATTGCTGTATTCTGGAGTAGGAAAACATGTTTGCATTCAGTGGTTCTTCGGGCTACAAAGTTTGAGGCAAAACATGAATTTTGTATTACATAGAATTCCAAATTAGAATTTTTTTTTCTACGAAGGTATACTACATCCTTTTCATTTAACTTTTGTTTCTAAGACGAATTTTTACTATAAACTTTACGTAGATGAGTATTGTAACAATGATTTTATTTCAAGTTATTTTTTAATTTTGTAATTAATATATTTTAGTGTTAAACATAATCTATTTTCCTTTTACTGATTCCAAAGAGAATTAGGTAGAAGATTGATTTTAAATTCCAGAGTTTTCGGGAGAGCTGATGTTGTAAAATTAATAATGTTTATAAATCTTTCAATAAAACGACGTGTCGTTTTTAAATAATTATTTATTTTTATCTTTTTTGCCTGTAAAGGTGGCATTTTTTACCATCAATTTTGCTTTCACTTTCAAGAAAATTTGAAATTTGAAATTTTGTATGTATATTTTTTAACGGCGATATATTAATTAATATTTTAAGAACTTGACTATCAGTTAGCTAATCGGTAGTTAAATTTAATTACAATTCAAAATGAGTAGCGTCACCTTGTATCGAGCTTGAAAGATAATAGACAGCAAGATTAAAAGCAAGGAATGAAAATTTTGTTAAATATATTAATAAATGTTTCTATCAATGAAACCAGATCACATTCGAATTAGTAAAAGTGTTTTGGAAATAATTTCAATTATATTTATAAAAACACTATCAGATATACTCGGCGTTGATCGAAATTAATATATATATCTAATGTCTTCAATTTTTTGGATCTTTAATTTTAAGTGTTTGAAATTCGTCGCATTTATGCAATAAATACTCATACTTCAAATACATGTTTTGTAATATAGCTATTTCTTCAAAATAGTTATCAAAGTGTCAGTTTCTTTTTTTCAATTAATTTCATATTATAGAAAATTTATTCTAAATACTTTTTAGTTCATTTTGTCATATCAAATTACCTCAAAGTACAATTTAAATAGCAAGCACGAAATCTATAAAATGGTTTCTAATTCATTATTTCCTAATTACATTGAATTATTATTCCCTATATTTGTTTTTAAAAATAATAAAAGTGACTGGTTTAATTTTTGGTTTTGTTTAAATGTAGAATGATCAAAGTTATCTTATCTTTTATTTTATTCCGTCTGCCATTCAAACCCAACATTCTAAAAGAAGATTATGAAATATTCATACTTTAATTACGTCAGTGTTTCTCAACATGTAGTAAGGGTACCCCTAGGGACACATAAAATGATCTCTTGGGAGTACTTGAGTAATGTGTAATTAGGAGTATTGATAGATATATTGAGCATAAATGAAAAGATAAAATTCTGTTGTAAATGGTAATTGCAATTCTAAATTAATACAAATAAAGATAAAGATTTTCCAAGGTATGGTAGGATTTTAGACTGTATCTTCTACCGTTCTGGATTTAAAATATTGAGGCCTAATTGTCCCAGGGTTCCTATAAATATTAGTGCATGTTCAAATTTTTAATACCAATGTGCAACAATTTTATTTAACTGGTAAAAATAATGTTTCTGTGTCATATTGCTATTCATGAACCTTTTTGTATACACTAGGAATTATATATTTCCTGCAGTACTTGTTCTATTTATCTCAACTAATGATGAATGTTTTAAAAAATAATAACTTTCAAAATCCATGATGGAACTCGCCAATGATAACCACTGGTTCTATTTCAAAAATTTAATTTCATTTGAGGCCTTATGATCTCTAAGTGTTCATTAGTGCTCACTTTCTCTTTGCCACTCTCAATTTTCTAGAGAAAACGAAAAAAACTCCATTTCATTTTACATTTTCTATTTTAAAAAATGTCATTGTATTGATTCAGAAACTCATTGTTTCATATCAATGCTTATGGCTCCCAGATAAATGATTAATGTTCTATGACTTTTCTCATGAAAGATATGTCTTTTAAAATAATAACTCTAAAGGTGTGCCTTTCTCATGAAATATATCTCACCATTTGTAAGAATATTGCTTTTTTACTTTAATGTTACAATGTAATTTGATTACAATAATGCTCATCATTTGCCGGGTATAAATTTTACAGTAGCATTTTAATGCATCCTAGTTTTAAATTCAATTTATATTTGAAACTTAATGGAGAGCGTATCAGAATCTCCGCCGATTCAAGCAAATAGTCTAAACTTATGAGCTGTTGTCAAACGGCGATTATTAAATTTGGCGAGATTTTGCTTCTAAAGAAGCATTGTTGTTATTTTAATTAATTTTCATGATTCTTGATTTCTTATTTATTCTGAATTGTAATATTTCTGAAGTTTCGATTTATCAATATGCCAAATCTTTCTTGTGAAAAATGTTTTATTTCACCACTAATCGAATAAATGATAAACTCTTTTGGGGAAATAACCAATTCAAAGTAAGCAATAAAGATATTTTGTTTGTTCTTCTTTTAAATTAGATAAAACAATGTTTAAATAATTATTTCTGAATCTGATGGAAATTTTCAAGTATAATTTTAATGAAACTAAAATTATAATTAATTTTAGTATCCAAATAAAAAAAATTAGTGAAAAGGAAACAGTTTTTAAAATTGCGTAAAATTCAGTAAATTATGTCAGACACAATACATATATCTCTTCATAATAATAATTGTTTGCTTGCTTGTTTTTTCACGGTGGAAGAATTTTTTTATCTACAACCGTCAGAAACCATATGACAGACGAAAAATCGTTCAAAATGTCAAAAAGAATTCAATAAACAATTCTATACTTTAAGATTTAAAATTTTGGCCATCTAATACATTAAGTCACCATTATTATTGATTTTGATTTAAATTTCATGGCTGAAATTGCGATAGTTTTTCTGGATATAGAAAGTGAATAAATGTACGGACATTTCATTTCCTAAATATAGGTGGACTCGAATGAGGTAATGATAATAGGTCAGAATGAAAATGTTGGAAACGTTGAATTATGTGACTAAACCGATTCATCACATTCATTCAAATCCTTTTATAAATGAAAGACCTAGATAAATAATTCTGCTGCATCATTCTTGCCTTGGGTCGATGCTTCTTCTAACAATGCCCTATTTTGGGAATATGTCAAAGAAGAACACTATTCTGATTGCTTTCTTAAATAATGACTTTTATAAGGCAAAAAAGGATCGTTATATAATTAATCCGTTTGTTCTGTTATAAAGGATGATCAATGTCAAATAATAAATATTTATAAATTACTAAAAAAAGCTTTGAACAAAAACTACTCTTTTTTGTATAATAATTGACATGGATTATTTGACTAATTTTATCTGTATATGAAATACAAGAAATGTGAAACTAACAGAAAGCATGAAAAATCTCTTTTAAATAAATATCATTAAAAGTAAAAAGAAAAAAAATGAAGGTGGGGATTTAAGCAGATTGTAGTCATTTTTATTAAAATAAGGATTTTAAAAAATCTCTTTAGTTATAATGTTCCATATAAAGCTAAATGGGAACTTACTTAAAATGGCAATCATTTTTCAAATTAAGATTTAAATATCATCAGAGTCTAAACCCGATCTTAATCCACTTTTTTACCATAAGTTTAGAATATTTCAACACTTGAAGAAATATTAAACAGCATGACACTGCCAGAATGTCAAAAGAGTGTCACGCAAATTTTATAAGAAATTTTAGATTGAATCACGTTTTAAATATTTTATCTTTCGATTCAAAAGTTTTATATATCAGGCAATTTTAATACTCAAATTTGTGGTAACCATACATTGCCATACGAGGATTCAATCAATATAATCTTTATATAAAATTTTAAAATTATTTGGTAAGTGATAATTTTAAAACACAAGCTATTTTTAGTGTTACAGGGAAAAGATATTGAAATTGAATATACTTTAAGTCAATTCCGATTTGATGACTAAAAAAATATGTCATATAAAATACATTTTAGAAAATGATAAAATAAGATCTCTGAAAAATTTAAATTAAATAATTGCAGAAATTTTTAATAAAATTTTAATAAATGAAATGCAGAATTTTATTTGTCTTTTAAGTAATGCGAAGGTTTTGTGAATTTAAAAGAATTCAGATAATTTTCATTATTATAAACTTTTAAAAATATTCTTCTTTTTAATTGAATAATCTTCTTTTTTAATAAAGTTTTAATTAATAAAATGAAGAATTTTATATGTCTTTTTAAGTAATGCGAAGGCTTTTTGAATTTAAAAAAGAATTTAGATAATGTTCATTATAATAAACCTTTAAAATTTTTTTTTTAATTTTTGAGTATTTTATTAAGGTATTTATTTTTCCTTGCACCTCAATAGTTTGTTATATCTTTTCTACCAAAACCAAACGATAAAAAAATCTCAAAAGAAACCTTTTAACTGCCATCGGTATTATAGCATGATGGATACCTTCCAAATATAAATACGCGTTTTTCTTTCTTCTTTTCTTGCTTTTCCAAACATATTTTGCATCTGTTCCAAACTGCAGTTGCAGACAACAAGCACAGGTGGAAGTAATAGCAACATCGAAGAAAAAGCAGTGCAACGTTTAAGCATTTTTTTTCGGATATTCCTGCTACGTTAGGGAAAACGATTTTAAAAAGATAATATACTTGGAGACAGTTTCCGACACATTTTTAGGGGAAGAGAGAAGAGAGGAAATATCTTTTTAATCTTATTTTCATATGTGTTCACGCTTTGTTTTTGTATCGTATGCAACGAAAATAATGACAAGAAATTTGCTTTCATATTTAAATATAAAAATAAATAATAATTTTAAACCCACGGAGATATTGGGCAATGATATTAAATTCATTTTTAATTAGTACTATCTTTGCAAAGAGTAAAATCCTAATAGAAACATAAAGAGAGAATAATACAGTATAAATATATGCATATCGTCATATTTCAAACAAGAAATCCTAATATTTCCCCTTGAAATTGTTTTAATCTTTATATATCAACATCTTACAAATTTAAAATAATAACTTGGTAAAAGTTTATTGTTGTTAAAATTTCTGAAAACTTCATGATAAAAATCTCGAAATGAATCGTTTTAGCTTTATATATATTAAATATTCTGGTACTTTAAAAGATTGCACTACAAACTTAAAAAAGAGTAAATGAAGAATAAATAAATAAAATTTGTAAATGAGATAAAATAATTCAGTTTAAATATTTTTGGAAAAGATGTTCCCTATTATTTAAACTTTATGATTAACCTTTTGCACTTCGATGGTGCCTCAGAGGTACCATTCAACACTGTGCTTTATTTTGACGTTTTATTAATTTATTTTTCAAATTTAATTGTTAAAAACGCCTACATAATGGTTAAGAGATTTAGATTAATTTTTCAAAGAAATTGACTTGAAAGAATTATGTATATTTATTTTTCATAGCAATAAACAAGTCTTTGTTTTAGGTGAATAATTTTGCATCTAATTATTTTTCGGAGTGCAAAAGGCTAAATTACTAATTTTCAGAATAAAAAAATAGCTGAAATATCCAATGAATTCAGTGAATTTTAAAACTATGTTGTAGTTTTCCAACGATTACTTTTATGATTTATCTCTAAAGTTCATTAAAGTAATGCATCTAGATTTAATAATTGTATGTTAAAACTGTGAATCAGAAAACTGATAAAATATCATCCAAACTTCATATTTCTATTCTGAATGCGATTGAAATAATCGATTTGCTAATTGACTAATACTATAATTGTTAATTTAATCCTTCTTAGGTTTTAATATGAGTAAGAATTAATACCCGATTGATCTAGCTAAAAATATTGTGTGTGGTGTTCAATAGCCAGCATTTCATAAATATTAATATAATTGGAAAAAAGATAATGTGGCACAAGTATGAATTGATGACAGAAGATAAAAAGATAACTTTATTCAAAGTGGTTGTTTGCTGATCTTGGAATCTTTGAGCAAGACAAATACCCCCATCCTCGGCTCTGAGTTCAACTTCTAGTTTATTGGTTTTGGAATGCTACCAAATAATAATTTTATCAAACAGACAGCGAGACACGATCGATGTTGAGAGTCTTCTGGGCATTGATTACCAATACGACAGCAGAAATATTCGAAAATGTAGGCCCCTGCAGCGGAGTTCCTATTGAAGTAAAGAAACCCTTCACTTACAGTAAATTATTATTTAAATTTCGATATATCGTTGCCAGAAATAGATTTTTGTTTACATCGTTTAATCTTTGCGCAACTAAGAATAAAAATTACCTTTTGCACTTCAAAAGTCATCGTTATTGATATTGTCTTTCCAATTCATATAACACTGTTTTAATTATATTTGTGAATACTTTATCGATTTCGTTTTGAAAAATATGTTATTCTTTTTAATGATGTCGACAATCATTGTCAATAGTTAGCATGACATATTTATAAGAGAACTAATGTGACAAATTTACCATGAAATTCAATCAAAAAATAATTTATCTATATTGTAAATTATGTTCAGATTCGGTGTTAGTTTTGAAGCAATTTTATTGTACTCAGATAATTATATCTTTCATTACCACAAAACTGAATCTTATTTGTATTTAACTATAAAGAAAAACTCTAAAAATGTATTCTTTAAGATTTTTAGAATGGCACATACCCAAAAGTTGAATGAATCACTAAAATGCGAGAATGTTTGAACATTTGTAAAAGTAATTTCATAGCACTTGGTTATTTTTTTATCATTAAAATTAAAATTGTAATGATAAAATAAAAATCATATACAAACTAACCACATTAGTATATTTGTATATTAATATTAATATAATTAGTATATTAATAATAGTATTACAAATTAGTATATTAATATTTATTGAAAATAATTATAACTTGACATAAAAACGGGATATTTGTAAAATAGAGAAAGTGTAATTGAACTTTCATTAAATGACTATTTATCTGTATATTTGAAAACAATATATGAATATATATTTTTTTATCTATTAAAAATTACCAAATTCCTTTGTATATTAAATTTACACATTTCAGATGTTCAATTTTAAGCACCAAACGACCTTTATAGAAATACGTAAATTCATGATTTACGTATTTATTAATATTTGTAAAAAGAATATTTTTTATTTAGAATAAGATAAGACTATCTTTATTAAAAGAGTAATTATAACTGTAATAAATTATTTTTTTTTACAAATTTTTTTCATCGAGAATTTTTAATAGCTAATTATTGACATTTTTTACTTATAAACGCTTTCTTTGATTAAAAAATGGTTCTTCTATCTTTGTAACAGAGTATTTGTTTTGTTTGTTTTCGTTTCTATTCACACTGACAATTACCTTTCAAATCTTATTTTTCCTAAAAACAAGAATGTCAGTTTTCGCACTCATTATTTGACTTTACTGTCAACGTTTGACACTTTTTACGATTCTCTTGCCAGTATAGCAACAGACTGTTTGGCGGAGAAACACTTTGGATATTCTGATGCTATCATGCTGCCTTCCATTTGTTTTTATCTTACATATGCTGTAGTTACTTGCACACGTGGTTTTAGCATTTGAAAATTTTGTAGAGTGACAAGACTATTAGTAAAAAAAAGTCCTCAAACATTCATATAATTTTCATATGTTTTACTTCAATCAATTTTTTACTTTAATGAAATTTTTCTTCTTGTCGTCTTTTAAAAATTATTCCAATCAGTTTCAGTGGATTTATTGCTTATCATTTCATTTTCGAATCAAGTATATCTCTTCCATTTATTGCAGTATGGTCGAAAGTACATATGATATTTGTCATATTAGATTTTAATGTCCATTAATAACATTTAAATGAACTTAAATGGTCATTTCTAAAATCAAAAAATTTGAAATCTCTTATTACATTTCTGTGAATATTAATAATTTCTAATAGCCCAAAAATAAAAATTCATTCTTATTATTATTATTATCAGATTTTTTTTTAATGTTTAAAACTTTTTTATGATTTATGATAAATAGCTTAAACAAATAATTTAATGACCCTCAAATTCTTAAAAATCTATGTCTTAAAAATTTCAGTGCATCCATGTATGACACTTTGTTTTGCTTAATTTCGTGGTATTTTTCTTCTTAAATGGTTTATTTTTCACTATTTTAAAACTATATTTTAAAAGTTAAAGAAGAATCCAAAGATTTTTAAGTTATAATTGAAAATATCTTTTATTCTATCCGTAGATTTATTTTAAAATTTTATTATTCTAAATATTAAATTGTAAAATTTAGCATTAATATATATTGTAGTACAGTATTTCACATGTAAGCATTAATTGTAAAATTTTATGATTTTAAACCTAAATTTTTCCAAATATTTTAAAATATCTTGTATACTGAAGGACAAAATTAATTTTGGATTTTATGTAAAGACTAAAACTTTTTGTAAGCATCTTTATAGAAAGCTGAAGTTTGAATTCTATTTAATAATGAAAACAGAATGTTGAAATGAAAGAACGGAAATACCAAAGGAGATACACATGCAAAATTAAATTAAATGCAAAATATTTTGTTATTGTTTTCCTTCTTTATAATAAATTATTCTGTCAAATTAATAATTGTATGAATCAAACAAAATATATGTCCAATTTTAAAGGAGTAATTTAATTACAGTAAAGTTAAGGAATAATTCCAGGAAATAATGATTTAATTAATGTAACATTAAGGAATAATTCAATGGAATAATAACTTAATTAAAAGTAAAATTTCATAATGCCAAATTAATTATATCAATTTAATTTTAGAATTCACTGCTCATTTCATGGAAATGATTAAAATTGGAGGCTTTATCATTACTTAAGGCTACAAGCACACGGATGATCAATAAAACACATAGTTTCGTTTGTTATATAGTTAAAGTAACTATTCCATCGTATTTATAAAAATAAAAATGCTTTATCGTTCTCAAAGAGACTTACTAATGAATATTTATACTGTTCTAATTTAAAGCATCTATGATTATGTACAGATTTGTTTCTCTCGTGGGAGCCATAACAAACATCATCTCTGAGAAATGGCTCTCTTGTACATCATTTATGGGATCATGGGATTTTCTTTATTTCTGTTGCGTCTCTTATATACGTTAGACAGCTACGGTTAAATTTTTCACATTGAGATTTGTCAAATTTAATTAATAACTCATGTTAAATTTAAACAACTTTATTTTTATGATTAATGATTTTTGTACGAAATGGCATTTATTTTCAATTTAATGAGGTAACCTTTCAAAAATTATTTTAATAATGCAGACTTTTTGAATAATATATTGAAAACAAATTTTAATAAATAGATTATTAGCCCTTTATTAATTCCCTTTTTTCTAATATTAACTATTGATCTGATTTAATAATATCTAGAACATTTGAGATTTCTATGCGATAAATGTAATAATAATGTTGCATATAAAGGTGACCTAAAATTAACGTATTATCTGAATTTAACACCATTGTTAGAAACTCCATTAAAAAACCCCCACTTGATAGATGATAGCTTATGAATAGTAAAATTGAAGATTACTTGACAGAATAAAATATTAACACACGATTTGAATTAAATTATCAAACAAATTTCTTCAAATTGTTTTATTTTTAATTAGATCAAGCTTACACAAGATATAGCAAACACAATAACACAGGGGGCAAATGACTTTTCCGACTTTGCTAGCATTCCTTTGTTGAAATTGTCCATGACTATTTTGCATAAATATGGTTGACTTCCGTTGATGCAGTGTAGAATGCAAGTGTGCCAGTTGTCTTGTTGGCATAGACCTTTGACTTTAAACAATCCCATGAAAAGAAATCCAATGGTGTTACATCGCATCATATAGGGAGCTAGCTTTCACATTTTCAATCTGTGGCCCCCAGATTCTCACTATTTTTGAAATATGTTTTAACAAAGAATAATAAGTTGTTTTATCATGTAATGCTCCATTTTTGCTAACCCTAAACTATCAGCAATCAAATGTTTTTAATACGCTTTCTAACACTTGACTGCATGAATGGTGGCAAATTCAAATCTTGCGTTAATTTTGGGATACTCTTTAGAATTATGTCTGTGAGTGACATCTTTTTTATAAGTTTAAGAATATTATAATTATTTTCACTCAAGTTAAATTATTTCAATCATTCGAATAATTCTCCTTAAATTAAATGGAAGCAATATAATACCTAATCCTCCAAAACCACATACCATCCTGATTATAAGAATAAAATGTAACAATAGAAAAGATATTCTGTATTTATAAATCTTACGCTAAAACTTACGAAATGTAACCTAAAGCTACACAAAAAAAATCAGGCGGCTCGCAAACGACCGTCATCAAACTTCGAGCCATGCCTCATTTTTCTCTTTCACTCCTCATGATACTTAAAGAGAAGAACATTCTTTCAAACCTGTGGACAGCCACAAAAACACGCGAAACTCTGGCATGAACCCACATCTCCCGATGCATGCCACAGGCTTTTTAATGACATAAACACGGATAATCTTCAGAACACGCGAGCCTTTCCTTGTGGCACATTTATGAGGGATGAAGTAAAACAAGAAGAAGAAAAAAAGGGGTGGAAAGAAAAATTCGTTTTCGACACGTATCGAGCTTTTTCATCTCTTGCTGGAATCTTCAGAGGACGCATCTTTTGGAAGTCCCTGGATTTCGGCCAAGAAAACAACAGAGGCGAAAAAATGCGTCGAATCCCATAACTCTTTAAGGAAATCATTCGACCTACTTTGTCGAGGCGCCAGAGTGGTGTTGGTGGTGTTTCCATTCTTGCGCAGATGAACGACCCCCTTCCCCTTCTCGTCACCCTCCTTCTTTCCATCTCTGGAAAATCTTGTAAAAATCGATGACACATGGAACTTTAGTTGATTTGCTGCAGGGGAATTTACCAATAAAGTGGAGGGATTTTCAAAACTTCAGCCTTAAAGGGATGAGAGAGCGAAAGGAGGAATCGTACCGGTTCAAATGATGGAAAACGGGACTGTCTGGAACAGACCGGTTTCCTTGCGTATTAATTTATTAAATTCCTTCGAATAACAAGCCAGAGAGAGGGTTCGCTTATCGACTTTTCAAATTCCCTTCCATTTTATGAAAAAAATAAAATAAGGATTTGGGGTGTTTTCCTTTCTATCAAATAAAGACAATTCTGAATTTGGCGACAATTTTTGACAATTTGGTGACTGCATACCTTATTTTTGTGTGTCATTGCATTGAGAAATTATCGCGTCTACTTGTTTTCAAATATGCAAATCTGCAAATGATCAACTTTTTGACGGATTGCTGCAAAAAACAGATATAGATCTACAGTCATAGATATAAATATAGATCTACAGCTCTGTTATAGATCTACAGTCATAGATACGGATATATATTAACAGCTCTGTTATAGATCTACAGTCATAGTTACAGATATATATTAACAGTTCTGTTGTAGATTTGCAGTTATGGGTTCAGACATAGATGTACAGCTCTATTATAGATCTGCAGTCATGAATATAGATATACAGTTCTATGTTAAAAATCTATAACCATAGATATAGATCTACAGCTCTGTTATAAATCTACGGTCATAGATATAGATCTACAGTCCTATGACTAGATATACGTATATATCTACAGTCATAGATATAGATACAGATCTACAATATAACTTCATTTATTGATATAATTACGCCTCTGTATATTATGTTCTTGAATCCATTAATGGAAAGCCCATTGGTTTTCCAAGGCCGGATTTTGTCTAAAATTTGAAAGAAATCTGTAAATTTGAGGAAAAGATATCAAATCATATTTCATATCTGTAATTTCCCCTGTTTGAGACATAGTGCCCATATTCATAGGAATAGACAAACCTGCAAAAGTCATCGTAGAAAGGATTGATCAAAACATAAAATACAGAATAATACTTCTAAATGTTTAATTTTTTTATTGTTCATATATACATTTACGGCTAGAATATAGATCTCTCATAGACTGGCCTTGGCCAAAATTTTAATATCATTTGAAAAACTGAAAAGACCACAAACCAATTTTCATGTCTGTAGCTGTTTGCGTTTTTTGAACTACCGTATTCACAGACCAAAAAACTTAATTTCAGAATGGTAATTTTTTTAATTTAGAGAAATCTAAAATTAAGATATTCTTCAAAATCTTAAGGTTGAATTTGTTGACAATTACTGTACTTCCACTTTGTGAACTTCTAATATGCAAAAAATAAACAGAAAAATATTTTTCAGGAATAGCATTTATATTTCAATTCGTCGTGTTTGTATAGAAATGAAATATAAATACCAAATATAGCATTACAAGCACAAGTAAATGACTGATTTGGAATTTTTAGTCTTATAACAGTGATATTAAAAAAATTCAAATGAAAAAGAAAAAAATGGAATATATAATGGCAAACACTTCTTGTAGAAATCATTACTCATATTTTTATAAATTGGATCAAATTTTTTTGCATGACAAAAAAATAGTTTAAACTTTTCTAAATTATGTTATTAAAATAATTTCCTAAATTATGTTATTTAATTTATTAACCTAACTTAATAATGGCATAATTAAAAACTCTTCCTAATTTGTGTGATTTAAAACATAAAAATTAAACCTTTTTACTTATTTTAATTCATTGAATGCAAAAATCGGAAGCCATTTCTTCCCACAATTGATTTCTTTTTTAAAAACGATGAAGAACTCTGGTACAGTATTTTTTATTAGACAATCTCATAAATATTTTAAGATTCACCATCGATATATAAATTTTAGAATGCTATCGTTATTACGGATAGCAAATCCGCGGGGAGAGCATAAAATATCTTGTCTTAAGATTATTTTCTACGAAATAGAATTTTCAATGAATCGAAATGCAACTTGGGTTGTAAAACTTTGAAATGTTGCTTCGGAAAGATACTTAAATTTCAGAAATCGAGTTTTTTAATAAAATATGCACTTCAATCGTTTTATTTTCGACATAGTGGAAACTATTCCAATAGGTATTCTTTTCAGGTAATATTCCAAATATTGTTATTTATTTAATTTTCCAGACGATTTCTAGATAGTAAAATTTTCCAAAAGATACAAAGAAAGTTATTTTATAGAAAAAAACTTATTGCAGTAAACTGACAATATATCATAATCTCAATTGAAGGGGGTCTAGTTACTAAAGAGGAAAAAAAGATCAAAATAATGTAACATCAGACAGTCTAAGGATTACTTTAAAGATGAGACTAATATAATAAGGAACATAACTAAAGTCCAAATTAATGATATTGAAATGAATTGCGTGTTTAATTTAAAATGATAATTTGTAAAGTAATTTGAAAATTGTGAAGTTAAAAGTTGTCCAATATCTTAAAATTCTGAAAAATAATATATAAAGCTGTGCTTTATTTTTTAAAGTTCTTCCTTAAATCTATTTTGATTTCCTGATTGAATAATTCCTATTTCATTATTGAATTTTCGATGCGTTTTTATTTAATTATATTTTTGAATGCTTGTAAAAATAGAACTTTTATTATTTTACATATGCTCTGATATATTAAAGTACGAAAATAGTGTGTAATTGAATGCTTTTCAATATTGTGTCCGTAATATTTTCTAAATTTCATTACCATTTAATTTATTAAATTTAATTAGATTCCAATTTCATATTAATGTCGATATTTGAGACTTAAATCAATACATTTTCGGTTGTAAATGTTATTTATACTTAAAATGAAATATCAAATATATTTGAAAAACGAAAAACAACAGAAAAAAAACTTGGCGTATATTAATTACTGTGCTGAAAAACTGAAAATTATTTTTTGAAGAAATGGGAAAATGAAAAAAAAATGAAAATACATAAGACGTTAAAACCGATACTATAAAAAAATTAAACCTAAATGAATGTCAATTTATTACAGAAGGAAAAATTTTGATTATGCAATAATAATTAAAAGCACATAATGAAATATTCTTAAAATCCCAATTTTCTTAGAGCCTTTATGATTCAAACAAAAAAAATTATTTTCTACTTAATAAATAATTTATATTTTGATAAAATTATGATTTTAAAGTCCGTGCTTTTTGAGAGATTTTTACTACTCCCTTGTCAAAAAATTATAGTAGCGGGTGATGAATTTAATTGATCCCATAATAATAGCAGTAAAGAATAATAATATAACATTACATACAGAAAAATAATGGGATGCAACATTTGTTATGTAAAAGCTAGATTAAATTAAAAAATTAATATATTTCTCTCTTAATTTTTGTTTTGAGTATTCAAATAAATTCTTTATTTTTTAAATAATTTCGTTCTTACATTTTAAATTTATTAGTAGAATTTTTTAACTGCGTAGCTGACATTTACTTTCTTATTCTTTTCTGTAACAAAATGGCTTGATGACGCTTGAAACTCATTCGATAAATTTTCTCTCTTTTAACATTTGAAAAAATGTAGATTCGGGAAGAACTGACAGTATTTTATAATGTCTTCTTTTGCGAGATGAGCATGTCTAAACTTATCCCGTTTTTTTTACGCAACCTTTTCATTTCTTCCATAGTCTTGTCTTTTTTTAAAAAAATTACATTAGTATAAGATTTACCGTGAGAATTATTGTCGGGAGTGCACTTCCAAATTCTTTTTATGATCATTCTTTTGCATTTAATTTTTTTCAGCTAACATCATTGCACTTTTCTGTGACTGATTTTTAATGCATCAAGAACTAGACTATCACATCTCTATTTTTTTAAATATCTTGTTTTTTATCTTACTTTTATTGTGCATGAATATTCAATTAAAATATAGCTATTTATTTCAATCAACGGATGGTATTATAAAACCAGAGGGAACTGCCTCCCTAAAACATTCTCGCACACTTTCTAATAAAATTGTTATCTCAGAAAACGTATGTAAACATATTGCAAATATTGGCTTATAATAATTATGAAATACTAACTTTTGCAGTGAATTTGACATTTTTACTGAATCTTTCATGCGTTCCTTGGCGAGTTTTTTGTCGACCATTCTCTGGCCTACGGTTAATAATATCCCAAAATAGAATTTGTATTTTAAGCGTTCTTTTCCACCGATTGAAACACAAATTTTACCCAGAGCTGCACTGTTCCCTTAAAATCACAAACTAAATTTCATTTATTTAAGTCCCTGCACTTTTGAATTATCACGTTTATATAATTATGAACAGTATAATTAATTAGATATTCTACAGACATTCAATCTGTTGTTGGATTTGACTGAAATATTTAGAGATAATTATAATATACGTGTAAAATATACGTACTAAAATTTATTTACCTATGTCTTGTTTTATTGCTATCAAGTTAAATGTTATTCGAATGGTAGCACAAACAGACATTCTTTGAACGTATTTTGCCCAAAATTTTACGGAATTCTACAAATTTAATTTGAAGACTTTATACCAAATTTTATCCATCTATCTCAAACGGTTTTTGTGTTATCATTGTTACAGACAGACAAATAGATGGACACTTTTCAAAAATCCAACTGTAGATTTTAAACATGTAGATTCTTCAAAATCTCGAGTTCAAATTTTTTGACAATTTCTTTATTTCGTATTCGAGAAAGTAAAAATAATTATAATTCGTAATTATTTTCATCCAAAAAAAAGTTTAACAACATGTTAAAATAGATATCAGTTGTCATTGATCATTTATTTTAATTGAATGCTTCGCAGATAGGCCTTACAACAACATAATTCCTATTTAGAAATCAACTTGCTATGATTATTATGGAATAGGGATATAATCATATTATGCTCTAAATTAAACATGGTACCCCCTTGAAAATATCATATAACATTAGTAAATAATTTAAGAGCAATTTTTCTAATTTCCATTTCAACAGAACTTTGCCTTGTAGGCTTGTTTTTCCCCCTTCGACAGAATTAATTCATCCCCATGCACAACATAACCGTTATCAGTCAACCACTTCAGATTACCACCTCTCCAAAGCATTAAGCAGTAATTAGAAAGACTGCATGGCGAAGATAGTTGGCGAAAAAAATTCTCTTTTCGTCTTCGATTACTGAAACCATGCCAACCTTTTAACTCGTGCATCGACTGTGTTGTCAGATGGCATGTCACACCTAGCTACATGCCGGCAACCTTGGGAATGATGCCGAATTCATGAGTCACTTACTGTGGATATAAGCAATATAAATGGTCGTCTAAAAATAAAAGGACAAGGCTTGAGATTTGCCGAAAATCGCTCATTATCAATCTTGAGCAGAACGCCCACTTGGCGAGGGAATTAACTGGTCCCGTTTTGAGCTATAAATTTTAAATCAGCATTTCTGCTCGATTTATACCCATCATAAGTCAAAATTTACTTTGGCTCATTTGAAAGTGTGGTTAATTAAAGATTTGTACGTCTCTCTCCAAGTTTGTAAGAGATTTATTAAAGTAATCACCCGTCACATTAATCTTAACTGTATTTCGCTCGTTCTATAATTGGACGTGATTGCACAACTCGAAACCTGATTCAAAATACTTATTTTGATTTATAGCTGTATTTATACAAACATAGGTGCATTTTCAATATATATAGATAGGATTTTGTTTAAATGCTATAGATGTAATTTACACTTCATTTTAAGGCATTATCATTTTGCTTTATATATTTGTACATATTTTTCATTTAAAAGCTGTCATCAACACTTTTATAGAAAATACATTTTATTTGAATTTTGTATTTTAAATCGGCAAAATAAATTTTAAATACGAATCTTGCGAAGATTCTTTAACATTCTTCATAATAAATGAAATTGTCTGATTTTTTAAAAATATGACGAAAACTCTTTATTATTCTTCTGAATAAAAGAAATCGTCTAATTTTTTATGAATATGACGAATATTCTTTAGCATTCTTCTGAATAAAAGAAATCGTCTGAGACTCTGACGATGATTCTTTAAAAGAAATCGTACGAAACTCAAATAATCTTAATTCAGTAAATTCTAAAATATTTACATGCCATATTTTTTTTTACTTTGGAATAAAAACTGTACGGTTTTTATAAAACTATTTTAACCAGGAATATTTTTTAAAAAGGTTGAAGTTCCTATATTCTTACTTAAAAGCTGATATGATTTACAATCCAAAATCGTAATATTCATTTAACGTAAGCCCAAGATAGAACCCTTATTTTATATCATATTTGAACAATTTTATTTTCTGGCTGGAAAAATTATTCATGAAAATATATGGAAAAGTTCCAGTATGTCTTGGAGTCTAGCTGTCCTAAGGTAATGGGTTTTCACGGTTCACAGCAGTTTATTACGTCAAACACTGACGTCATGCTTTTGAGAAAAATTGTCCTGTCTCGCTCTTTTGAGAAAATGATGCTATCTATTTTCCCATCGAAGCGGGGCTTGAAGTTTTTCATTCCTATAAGATGGAATGAAAAATTCTATTTTTTCGTCCGTCTGAAGTATAATACAACCTGGCACCACATTCACTTCCAAGAAATGTTTCACTCTCCCTGGGTGGTTTATAAAATATATGTACCTGATATCTGGAAAGTAAAGTTCTATTCGTTTTTCGGTTTTATTTCAAATAACAATCCAGTCTCTATATTTCAAACAAACCGGTTTTCTTTTAAACTGTGAATAAATTCTTGATAAGTAAAATCCTTTGTATTTTTTTAATGTTTTGATTCTTCAGTCGGCTTGTTGTCAATGAACATTGTAAAAAAAATGTTGCGAGTTGTATCATACAGATTTAAATACTGAAGAATATAATATAATAGTTATCGAAAATCATGGATATATTTAAACATTATTCTACACGAAATGTTTTACTTTAGAATACGACATTCTTGCTTTTTTAAGACATTTTATGTACTAGAAAATTTTTAATTAAAAATTTAAATTTCATGGCCCTTTTTTTCATTTATTTAAAATATGTAGAAATTTTTGGCATGTTATTCTCCTTTAATTTAATTCATCGTCGATGCACGCTCTCCAATTATTTGAATAAATACTGATTACATATGAAATATTTTTAGAAATAAGCAAATTTACATTTTTGGGTTTTCAGACATTCTACGTTATAGCAAATATTTAATTTCAAACCAAGTTTCATATCCCCCTTTTCATAGATTTAAAATATGTGGAAACTTTTGCCATGTAATTTTTTTATTTAATTTAATGCTTCGTAGGTTTATGCACACTCTCCAGTTATTTCAATAATCGTTAATTATATAAGAAATATTTTCAGCAATATGCATATTTAATATTTCCATTGAAAATAAAATTAGAGTTTTTCTGTTGCCATTTACATGTTATAAAAATTCATTTTTTCTCTCTTTATGTCTTCTATTCGCTGACAAAAATGATTTTTTTGCATATTTTTGATGATATTTTATTTAACAATTGATAAATAAATTTTCTAAACAATTTCTTAATTCTCAAAATTATGTTACTTACTGCGGATGTGTTATCAAAAATGTTATTTTGTGAAGTAGCATGAAAAATAATCATGTCTGCTCTTAGAAAAGGCAATCGTCAAAAAGGTTTTATCACGTAATTCTAGAAAGGTTCACTAAAATTTATTTAATTTTTTAAAAAAATTATATAATTATAAAATACATTAAATATTAATATAAAATTAATATAATTATAAAAAATTATTAAATATAATGACAAATTATAAGTAAGTAAGTAATATAATTATAAATTATAAAGTAAAAATAAAAAAAAAATCAAAGTAATTGTTAAAAGTTGTAGCAAAGTACTCTAAACGCATTTTATTATGGGGAATACATAAATTATTTTAAACGCATTTATCTGTAAAGGTAATTTATTCATTTAGTCAAACCTGGAAAATTGCCAAAAACATCCATGTAGGGCGGCTTCTATATTTTGTTTTTGGTAAATCAATTTCAATATTAGTTCCGTCATTTTAGTTTGGTTATATTAATGCCCAGTTGTAATGATATTTTGATTCTAACCTCGTAATTTTGAGCAGCGATCAAATTACGAGGATGACGCCGTAAATGGCATTTCCTTTCCAAACTACCACAACATTCTATCGGGACGCCATTTGCCCCTGACCAACATGCACCAACCCCTCTTACAAAATGGTTTTTCGGTGGAACTGAGCTGGATGCCTCTGGTCCCGAAAATAGGGCCTTACCAACTGACCACTGCTGCCCATTAATATCGGCTCCTGCCTTGTAAATTAGAGATAGAATATTTTTTTATTAATTTTACAACTTTGTAAATATAATACAATAAACTAATCAAGTATTATTTTTTCCAGGATTTTTAAAATTTTCATATTTTATTCAGTAATTTGATCCCAAGATTGTTTCAATACTTCTTTTGTTTTTACACGCATATTATAAAAGAAAACTTCCTCTTGCAGATTTTAAATGTCAGTCTGTTCAAAAGTTCGATAACGATGTGACATAGTACTATCCTTTCCATTCTAATTAATCTCTTTGTGTAATGGAAACTGTATGGTTAGCAGCCATCTCAGTTCATTTCTTTTCCGAAGAGTCGCATATTACTAGCGAATAATTGCATAATCACATCAAAAACTGAAACTGAACATAAGGTTTGAACAGGTAGAACAACTGGTTTTTAATAAGGTAGAACAACTGGTCCTTAAAAAATAATACATCTTGGCTAATACTCTGGCTGAATATTTGCGATTCAACATTATTACTATCTTTATCAATACATGACACAAGAATGATTTTTTTTAAATTCAGCTAAGCGTCAATCATCTCTTAAATACATACATAATAGATAAATACATATAGTAATTGCTGCAAATTTTTCTTATTTATAATTCATTTTTTAGATTGTCCCCAATACAATGTCATCTTTCCTTTTGATAAAGCAATAAAAAAAGAAAATTCATTCAAAAATTTAAAAACATAAACTTAATCTTGAAGAATAAATAATTATTATGTACATCTCATTCAAATAAACCTCCATTTGCACCTAAATTCATATGATAATTATTATTTTGGTAAGAGTAAATATTTGCTTCATAATATCTTAACTAACCGTTTGTTCAGCCTTATGTGTTTTTCAAAAAGTTGTAGAATAGAGTATTGTAGATTTTTTTTTCGATAAAAAAAGAATTATTCGAATATATGCTTTTGAGAAATAATGGCGGTTAAGCTAGATAATATTTTATTCTTCTTTTTAAAATCCCCCCAAAAAAATCCTTAGATCTTCTAAAGAACCTAGTTGAATCAGCTTAGTGCATACATCAAGGCAGAATTCCAAATTCTGAATTATGTATGACTGAATGCAAACAATAAAATGCATGAACTAACACTAAAAGCATATGGTAAACAGGGAACCAGACAGTATTTCCATTCTCTAGAGTTTTTGAAGAGTTCTTTTCCCTTTGATGTTTCTCAATCCTTCGCACACAAAAAAGCTTTTTTTTTCTCTTTGGTGTCTGGCAACAGCAAATAAAATAGCAGAGAAGACTAAGCTCTAACTGCAACCATGGTATCTTGTTTAAAGTATCCCGCGGCACGCTAACATATCTCTTCATCGCATGAGGAAATAAATACTTTTGGGTTGCTTATTTTCTCTTTGCTTTGGGCTGAAAAATATAGGCGCGTCCCGGTAACAAAGGTTTTGTTTAAAAGATAAAGGTGTTTATGAGAATATAAAAAATAAAAATTATTTTAAGTTTCTTTTTTCTTAAAAAAATTTCGTGGCATTCGAAATCTATGCTGTTTCATTTAACACACTTTTCAGAAATTTATGAATTGGCTACGAAGTTTTTATAAAATATTTAAAGGTTGAGATAAAGTGCTCTACGAAAAAAAAATTCTTTCGAATCCTTTCTATATACGTTGTCATGGCAACTTCACGAATAGGCACTAAAGTTATAAAATATCAAAGGCACTTGGAGAATATAAAATATACATGAGATTTTTTCAATATAACTTTTTCGGAAATGTATATTCTGGAATTTGATAACAGTATACATCTGTATTTATATTTAAAAATTCATTTTTGCTTTCACTTATATTAGTTTGAAATTTATTATTCACTACTCACCTTTAGCGACCAACCCGTTTGCCTGGAATATTGATTTGTATTTAATTTCAATTAAATTTATATAAATTTATGGGTTTTTAATAATGTATCTTATTTTTTAGAACATGCTCTCCAAACTTCCTGTGAATCCTTTAAAAAGCGTGGAGTCGTATAAAGTTCAAACAAATGAATGAATTTTTAAATTTATGTTGAGAGATTTTATGTGATATAATATATAATATCCATATAGTTGTGAAATTTTTATCTTCTATCTATTGATAAATGTATAACGAACCCTAAAATTAAGTTGGTCAATTTTATTTGGTAGAACTCCAGAGATTATTTATATTCATAACTTTTTCTAACTGACTGACTCGAAACAGACTCTGAGAAACTACATTCCCTGAAAAAATCGAAATAAGAATTTCTTGCATAAATATTTAATTTCTAAACAATTAATTCTTTAATTCATCTTTATTTATTAGTTTCAATATTACCTCGCTTTTAAGTCCCCTGTTTTAACATTTCTACCATGTCAGAACATGACGTTGTTTTGGGGATGAGGCTTTTGGCATCAACAAAACTCCGTAGGCGAAAAATAAAAATTTTATTATCTGCACGAGCATCTTTAAAAAAATCAGCTTTTAATAACGTGTTGCCATTGCATTTGCAAAATCTGTGATTAAAAAAAATAAGTTAATGACTACCGCAAATAAAGCCTAGAAAAATTTCGTTTTGAGCACGTGATGATATGAAATGAAATAAATAGGAAATGTGATTTTTTTTAAACAATAAATGCGAGAGAAAGTTTTGTTTGGATCGTTGCAATACTAAAGTGACTCATTCAATGAAACCATTAAAATGAATAAAAATGTAATTTAACTTGTACGAGCACGTGGTGCTTGGCCATTCAAGAAATGTTCTGACATGATACATTGAAATATGCAATGCAGATTTCATTTTAGTCTTTTTTCATCATGATTCCTTCGGAGAAGTTTAAACAACAATTAATACAAGTTGTTTCCCCAGTTTAAAAATTTAAATACTGTGATTTTTTTCTCTATCATTTTTACGAATAATTAATAAACATTTTTACGAATAATTAATAAACAATGTACTTCTAAATCATAATTTTTTTCTACGACGATATTTCTTAAAATACTTTTTTTGCCATTGAATCTGAAATAAAATAACATAAAAAACGTTTTTGAAAATCTTAGAAAAGTTATTTTTTAATACTACTTTAAACCATTTCGAAATCGTATTTAAAATACTGGATCTAGAAATAAAAAAAAATGTTGTTCTTCGCCAAAACATTATTGTTTTGTTTATGCTTAGAAACAGAATCTATTGTTGGGTCTAAGCGTCTAGTTGTTTTCGTTGCCAAACAACATAGTGTCGTGCCAATCTGTCTGATACAAGTGGCACTATGAATAGAGGAATAACAGAAACAAAATTCAGAAAGCGTTAAAGATATTTAAAAGCTAATGCATTTTTTGTCAGAAGAATTTATATTTATTTGCCAAATCTGACAGCGGAAACAAAGAGTTTCGAGATTTTTAACGCTGCAAATAAATTTTAGTTTTATTTGTATACACACGTAAAACCTTTCTCTTTGATGTCTTAGAAATCATAATCACACTAAAGGAAAAGAATTAGCTTTGACGTCTTCTTGAAATCTTCAGGTTTTTATGCGCATTAATATTCATTTGCGTTATTTTAATAACAAGCAAATAACAATAGTAAATTAAACATAATAATAAAAAGAAAAATGCATTAGTGGTTGTTCTTTTTCTTTTTAAAATAGTTCCTCTCTTACACATCTAATGAATTGTTAGAATGAATTAATTAAATAGCAGAAAATACTTCATTAATTCTAATCATGATTATTTTTTTAATCTTTCAACTAATGCTTAAACTCGGTGGCAGTTTTATTGTCTCCTTTTATTGTTGTTCTTTTTTTCTTCCTTGTGATTTTCTTTTACATCTTTTCTTGGAATATTCAGTAATAAAAATCTTCTTAATTAACTTCATTAAAGTCATCATTTAAAGCAATTTATTTCAAATTTCTCTAAAGTTTTTCTTTCTTTTTTTACCCGAATCTCCAAATATTTGTTCAATTATTTCTTCATAAATATATTGGAAATTTAATTTTCTGCTTGTATTAGGGTAATTTTCTTATGATTCGAAGTTAACATTTAAAAAAGACACATTTGTCTCCAAATTCATTTGAAATAATACATTGTAAAATTTAAACCTCTGTAACATAATTAAGATAATTTCTTCAATGTAATGAATTTCTATTGTAGTAATTAAAAGTATGAATAAAAAATGAAAAGCATGAAACTATCAAATTTGACAAACTACTCCAAGAATATACATGAAAATAATAATGGAATTGCATTGCAATTGCAGAAGAGTTCTTGTATACTATCTTCTTGGTGGTACATAATAATCTTCTTAGTAATATACAATTCTCAGAAATATTGGAGATGCACAAAGAATTTGAGCATATTTAATTACAAAACCCATTTCAAGAATACTATTGGAATTCTTCAAGAATTTTATGGCTCATTGAACAATCAGAGGTTATTGCAATTTTTTCCTTCTTTTTTCTGCAAATGAGTCACTGAATAGTCAGAGGTTATTGAATGCTATGTGCTTTTTATACCTGAAGATGAGTTATTATATAGTCAAAAGTTATTGCAATTTATTTTCTTTTATAGTTGAAGACTTTCCACAGAAATTTTTTTTCTTTTTATAGTCGAAAACTTATTATTGCAATTTCTTTTCTCTATTATTTCTGATTATCTATCATTGAATAGCGAGATATTCCAATGCAATTTCACTCCTTGTTACTTCTGACTATGATTCACTGAACAATCAGAGGTTATTGAATTTCTATAATTACTGCAGATGAGTCATTATACAAAAGGTTATTGAGGTTTTTTTCTTTTTCTTTTTATAATTGAAAATTTGTTGCTGAAATTTCTTTCATTATTTCTAAAGACCTATCACTGAATACCTAGATGTTAATGCAATTGCGTTCCTTTTTATCTCTGAAAATGAGTCATTGAATATATATATATATATATATATATATATATATATATATATAAGAGATTTATCGACTTTTTCTATAAACAACAAAGGATATCTCAATTTGGCAGCACATAGAAAGTTAGGAGTTTCTTTTAAACTGCATGGCATTGTGAATCTCTTAGAGTTACAGAAGGAATCTATTCTTCTTCAAGTTATTTAAAGAAACGAAAAAAAAATTCCTTCCGTTTAAAATAAAGTTAGTTATATTGAGCAGAACATGGACTGCCATGTTTTAAAATAAAATTGTATTCAAAAATGATAAATACAATAGGATTACATTCAAGATTACTTAACTAGGCATAACACGAAACCCACATTCTCCATCTTATTTATCAGTAAATATAATAAATTGAATGGAGCTATTTATCTCTGTTAATAATAAATAGCTCGTTTTATTTCATAAGTTCTACACTGTTTTTTACTGTAGTATGCTCTTTCCCTAAATCGCTGTCTAAATCTTTATGCATAAAATTTACATAACAAGAAGCTGAGTAATATATAAAAAATGGTTGGAGTTTGATTTTTTTCACCAATTCGTAACAAATTGAAACCTTTTTTTATAGTTATTTTGTTGTTACTTTGCTTTATTTTAATTTCAAATAAAGTCTTATCATGAGGTGTATTTCTCTATTATGTATTTTCCAACTATGGCAGATCTAAGCAAACAGTCTGGTCTCTACAGCGCAACAGATTCGCATTCATCTTTATTATTAATTGAGATTAATATATAAAAACCAAAGTTAATGTCTTACACTAGTGTTGCTTCTTTCTTTAATGAAAATAGATTA
Organism: Argiope argentata; assembly: GCA_026289955.1. Lineage (NCBI taxonomy): Eukaryota > Metazoa > Arthropoda > Arachnida > Araneae > Araneidae > Argiope > Argiope argentata. The sequence continues at coordinate 2,159,599 of JAOUZG010009418.1, forward strand.
ATGAAGTGACAAAGTTTTTTTTAATTGTACACAAGAACCGATATAAAATATTCCTTCTTTCCTGAATTTCTTTTCTAACGAATTTTTAAAGTTCAAAAATGACAAATATGCCACGTTATTCACTGCTTTTTTTGTAACTCGTTGTTAAAAATCATTATGAAAGAAATATAGCTCGGAGAAAACTCTAATGAAATTTCTCGTAACTAGTTTCTTTAGGTGATTAATCATACGTCCTTAAATTGCCACTATAAATATAATTTTATAGAAAAAAATTACATCTACCTTTGGGTAATCCTGTGTAATGATTAATATCCAAAGGTGATCTTAAAAGTTATTTCGAAAGTACTGCTGTCATATATTTCTTTATGGCGAAGTAAATTTGTTCAAATTGTAATGTTCGAAAAATTACTTTCATAAGAACGCTGTATAAAAAAAGAAATTTCTCTACAAGAAAAAATAGGGGGGGGGGGATTTCTTCCAAGGCAAAGCATATGACTGAAACTGTTTGTTTTTTTTAGGACATTTTTTAAATCTTCAAGGATGTTTTTTTATTCTTCTTAATCAAATTCTAATTATAATAATTGTTTTAATTTATTCTTTAAGAATTAAGAAGAAAAATACCTCAACGATCTTTTTCAGTTCATTTTATTATTTCACATTCTCCCTATATATATATGCATACTTAAATATCTTTTTTTTCAAATTTTTAATCGTTAATAACATATTTTTTACTCATCCACTCAAGCTCAAAAACATTTTTTTAAAACTTGTAGTGCATGGCACTCGATGTTAATACAGTTTTTTCAAATATTATTTCATTAATTTTTAATAATTAATTTGTTTTATTTTAAATAGAGTTGTAGCAGTTTGTAATAAAAATTAAAATCAGCAGGCAGTAACTAAATCGGTAAAATGCATGGATTTTGGTATTTTTCACGTGAAGGTGAAGAATGCTAGTTCAATTCTTCCGAAAATTAATAATTTTTTGACATATTTTTGAAAATATCTGTTTCAAGTAAACGTTTTGTCCAAATGGTTTTCGAGAGTGAATTAGCAGTTGTCGCTTAGTTGTTAAAATGAATGATTTTTTTCTCAAAAAATAAAATTGAAGTAATAAGTTTTAGGTTCAATTCCGATTTCTCTCCTGAAAATTTTTGTCATGAATTATTGGTCATTTCTCTTATCTAATCTTAACATTGAGCTGTCGAGAAAGAGAATGGTTAATTGCGAGGAAATATGGCTATTCTGTCATATGTATATACATATTTACATTAATTGTAATTAATTAATAAAAAGTAACTAAAATAAAAATTTCTTTGTTGATTTAAGTAAGAATTGACTTTAACATTTTTATATTACCTTTTCAATGCAAAATATGAATAATTTTATACATTTTAAAACTTTGTAACATTTTCTCAGATAATACTATTAGAAACGGTTACAGATAAAATATGTTAATTTTGCATTTTATTGTATATTTCTTCACACGCTTTTATTTGCCATATGCGACAGTTCTCGTCGTTTCTTTGTCATTATCCACAAACAAATCTCACTCTTTTTTTCTTATCTTGCTTTTAATGGATATTTTATGCATAAAAAATACTAAAGAATTGTTTTTTCTGAGAATTGCATAACTTCATAACTTAAAAAAAGTTTTTAGAACCCGAAACAAATCACAAAATGCAAATCAGATTTTTTATAAACTAAAAGAATATTGCCCAATTTCTTCTTTTCCAAAATGTGTTTACATTGTTTTCAAATAATTTTCAAAGCGAAGAGATGTTTAACGACATAAAATGAAATTTTATTTCTTTTAATAAATTTCGTTTATAATTTTAGTCTTTTTTTTAATAATTGGTTCGGATCCTTTATAAGTAGAAACGAGAAAAGATACTATTATTATAGTAAATTATATTATTATTAATAAAATATTATTAACTAATATATTTTTATAATACATCCTAACAGGAGAACTAAATAAATAAATTGAATAAAAGTGATTAAAAAGAATAATATTCTTTGAAAATAAATAGATTTAAAGAAATATTTCATTAATTTTAAGAAGTCAAAAACTCTTAATATTATAAAAAATGGCAAAAATGTATATACATTTTTATTAAATTTTACTTAAACAATTAATCACATACAAATTAATAATTAGTTATTCGTAATTATTGTATGAAATCGTATTAATTAATAATTAGTAGGAAAAAGGGTATTTTCTTTAAATTCTTGGGAATACAAGACCAGATCAAAAAGAAATGAATTTGAAATGTAAATCAAATTACTTAATACTAATTCCAAATGAGGTGATAGAAATAATCATTGATTAATTCCAACTCATATGGCCTTCTGTGTTATCAACAGTAAATAGACAATAAGGACTACTTATATAAATATGAGAAGTATACTTATGTTTATTAATTTGAATATTATAATCTTGAAGTGACATTGCTTCTGCATGTAATTACTACTGCTAACTTGTTCGATGTTTAACTCTGTGATTCGAATTAGCTAGTATTAATTAAATTGACCATCTTTACTGATTCTTTACTATATTAGAGAATTCATCTAATTAGATGAGTGTGAACTAATTGGATAATAATAGTAGGTCACATAAGAGTAACATGTGAGCCAAAGTATGTTAGAGCATGCATACCACATTTTTAGAATAATTTTATTTAATATCAAACTAATTAAACAAAAAGAATTTATAACAATATATTTGTAATCAAAAATGATAACAATTTCTGTAGTGGATTAAATAATATGGATAATGTTAGCACTATCATATTTTTTTATTTATAAAAAGAATATCAGAAAGCGCACAAACAAAAAAGGAACAAAAAAAATTAAAATGTAAACTTTTCTTAAGTCTTGTCAGCTAAGCTAGTCAGCGTTGCTTTATACCTAATGCTTCGACTCATAAATGAGAATTGAAAACAAGTATAATCTATAAATCCTTTATTTATTTAAAGCAGGCTAGCGCAATTTAAAGGAAATATTATAAGCTTTCGACTAAGAAAATACAATAAGTAAGCGTAATAGGAATATCTCGAATTTGTTAAAATGGCAGGTGTCAGTAGTCTGTTAGACAAATATTTAGTTATATATGGTTAGTTACTAAGGTCAAGGGAATAATGAAATGAATAGATATTTTTATGTAATAATCCCATTAATTAATTCCTCGGACAAAAAGATGAGAGATTCCTATTTCGAAACTGAAAAACTCCAACTAAATATCTACAGACCGGAGTAAATTTTAATTTTATTTCTGAATATCCTTACATTTACTTAGAATATAAGTTTTCGTTTTGAATTTTGTATCTATTTTCTGAATTGCTCTGGAAGAAATGGGGGAAAAGTATCCTTCTATTTAATGTTAAACTAACTAAATTTCTTTTTGCTTCCAACCGTTTCCATTTCACTTCGCATTAAATTCATTGAGTTCGCCAGAGGGCGAAATCTTCCGGGATCTTTATGCCATGTAGAAATCATTTACCTCAGAGAATTCTTTTTCTGGAGAAGCTAAATTACCACTCTACTCTTACGAACAAATGGTTATGGCTCGCTTCCGGAAATGAATTCTTCTAAGACAAGCTGTTGCCATTTTCATGCTTGAAATCCTTAAAGCGTTTCCACTCGTCCTTTTGTCTTTTTTGGAGATACTTAGGGCGAAACTTAAGTTTCAATCACTTTCTTCGTCTTCTTCTTTTTCATTGTAGCGCCATTTTATCCGGTACATCGGAAAAGAATGGGAGATTCAACTAATCTTTGGATAGTTAAAAAAATAGGGAAAGTATTTTTTTAAAAAGAATTCCTCTTTTAAATTCATTTAGCAAGTGCTGGAGGATTGATAATCCTAAAATAATTTTAACAAATATTTATTAATTGATTAGTCGCTTGAAATAATTGCTTTTCTTAGCTAACCATTACTTAAATCTTTAGGTTAAATCAAGAATCAATTGAACTTTTTAGAAGCAATTAGAATTATTTTAGAGTATATTTCATGAATAAAACTCACCTTGAAATAATTGTAATGTAACATGTAATTTAAAAAAGAATATCATTAAACATTCTTTCCAATATTTAAATATATTTTCTGAATTAAATAATAATAATAATCTATTTCAAGATTGTTAAACTGACATGAATTGATGCTGATTATCGACGTTTGAAATGTAAATTTACCCTGAATTCTGGAATTTGAAAAAAAATTGAACTCTTTTTTTTATACAATAATACCGCTGTTTAAATTCAAATATCGATCAAATCGATTCATTCAATATTGATTCAAATGATTTTTGAATGTTGCCACATATTATCAGTAGAATTGTAAACAATTCGGAAATTTTGGAGAATAAATTGCTAAAAATTAAAGATAAAATTATTTCACTCTTTTTAAATATTCTATTCTAATCCTCTTATTAAAGTACTCACTTAAATTTTTTAAATCAAAAATAAATCCATAAATTTTTTAAAACCTAAAGAATTCAGCCAAACTTATGTGCATTTTTATTACATAGTCTTAACTTTCTTGTTCTCTGGTCTTATGTTAATTTTTTCACTATCTCTTCATGGTAAAATCAAAAACCTTGAAAAAAATTGCGGTATTTTTTATTTTACATCCTTTTTTTGATAAAATTTAAAGGTTATTTTTTTATTTTAACTAGTTGAAAAATTTTATATGTTATTATTTTTTGTGACACAAAAATATAACACAAAACTGAAATGTGTTTCGATATGACTTTTGTCATTTTTACGAAAACACTTTTATTTATTTTTTAACAATCAAATTTTAAATCATTTGCATTCGACGCTTATTTCAGTTTATTTCATTATACATAAAGCTGTCCAAAGAACTTATTGCACATAAAATCCTTTCTTCCTATAAATATAAATCTGAGCTTAACACATGATTCAGATTCTTCTTAAACATTCCTTTTTCGAATAATAAATGCATTTGAAGTGAGAAAATAAAATTTATTCTACCCACGTTGTTAGAATGCAATACATAAATGATTTATCTGGAAACAGTAATGAAATGTTTCATTGGATGCCATCACGCTTAAAACCCCTGCTGCCACCGCTAAAAAATGAAAAATCAATGATTTTATAATCTCTTTATCGTTAGGTGGAACCTTTCAAACGGTCGTTGAAAACTGCAGAGGAAGCGAAAAAATATAATAATTTATTCCTATCGAAGCCGAAGGCTGTTAATAAAATATGCATAAAATCTTACGTATAGCTTCGGGGCAATGGCGCAGAAACTGTTAAGTACATTTTTTCGTCGTCGTATAGTTAAAATCAGTTGGAGATATGATTGCTGTTCCCAGATATATTTTTTCCTTTGGATTCCACTTTCGGAAAGTAGGCTTAATCTAAGTAAGTGGAGAATTAATATCTGTCAGATACAGACTTAAGAGAAGTAAACAAAAAGATCATAATTAGCCTTTTCTGGTGGTGCCCGTAGTTTTTAAAAAATTACTATCTAATTTTTCTCGGTAAACTATATTTTCTTTGTAGTTATTACTGATAATTAAAGCAAAATTAATAAAAATAGATTTTTTGGAAAAATTATTGAACCCTTAATTAATAAAAATATACACAAGGAATTTTTATCTTTACAAAATAGTTGTCCAATTCTTTTTCTCTTTCATTAATTGAAATAGCACAAAATTAAGTGAATTATTGCCTAAATATTTAACATTTAACTTATTTTTGTTGATGTCTTTTAATTTCTAAGTAAACTTTCCTTAATTAATTAGTTTTGACTAAAGAATTAAAATTGTTTGATCAAAATAATTGATTTTTCTTGTTTGTAAAAAAATTAATTCCAGTTGGCTTTATTTTCGTTAAACAAATTAACGATAATTAAAATTTTTATTTTTAATTGTATCTAGATTAAACTATGCTCCAACAATGTTAAAAACATTAGGTACTTATTATACCATTGACGCCAACGGTCACCAGCGGTTTAGTGAATCATTGGCGACGGATTTAAATTTGGCGATAAACGGTCGACGCCAACAAAATCAACAGAATGGTTGACGCCAGTTAAGGTTTGAACAATTTTTTTTAAATAATGGCGGGGTTTTGTCATTATTGGGGGTTTAGCTACTCATTGGTGATGCCTTCAAATTTGGCGATAAAAATCGACGATCTAATACGTAACTCACCAGCGTGAGTGTTCTCACCAAAACTTTTTCGAATACTCTCTAAAAAACTTCTCATGCCAGAGAACGTCTTACTTGGTATTGGCGTACAATAGCAACAAAATATTAACTTATGGCTTGAATTTAGCATTTTTACTAAATATCGTTTAATCTTTGGTAATTTCTCAAGTGATCGAAACAAAAATTCAATATAAACTACACTTGTAGTCACATAATCCCTTAACGAATTTGATATAATGCATTTTTGAATTATCGGATTGACTACTGAAAATAGTAAACAACGAGCAACCTATTACTGAATTCTGCCTGAAATTTTAAAGATGTCTACACTATGGACGCTGAATCTCTGTACCTAATCTTATCCATTTTGCTCTTTTCCTTTTATTAACTTATATTCGAACAGCTAGATAGATAGACTTCCTATAAACAGATTTTGCTCGAAATGTGTTAGAGTTCTGTGAATTTGATGTTACAGACGTATTTTCAAATTCACAGGACTCAGTCGGCTCAATCAAAACGTTTTTTTAAAGTCATCTTTGTTACAGATAGAGAAAAAGACGGACTATTTTCAAAAATGTGTTTTTCGAATTCGGGGAATTATGAGCTTAGAGATTCATTAAAATTCCGAGTTTGAATTTTTGATGATTACTATTTTTTCTCTATTATGCATTTATAAAAAAGTAAAAATAAAAGAATGCTTTATTTTAACTGATAGTAAGGATTGATTACATGAGATAATTAGTCATTTTCATACGTGAGAGTGTTATAGCTGTATAACAGATTTAACAGTATACATTTTATGGAATTCTTAGCTTTCTTATTCTATGCATTTAAATAATTTATACGAGTTTGTTTAAAATTTATCGAATATATTTAACTATTTTCATATAGAAATCTTTTGCAAGTCATTCAGAATAAAGAGATTATAGCTACAGATATTAGATAAATACGCAGTTACTATTTTTGTTATGTAAGTGGCCCCGAATATTGAAAATCATTCTTCCAGTTCTGCCATTATGTAGGAATTTTTGAAAATTCTATCTGGTAATTTATGTTATTTTTTGTTCCACTTCTATGAAGGCATGTTTTGATTAATAAAAGTGATAATAAAAGAAATTCACTGTTTAAATAATCTTTTGGTCTGTTTATATGAAATTTTGCTGAAGTTTAAACTTTTGATATTCTAATTCTCAATTTCGTTCAAAAAGGTTTGGAATTATAGTTTAAAAATATAAATATTGGGACTTGTACAGTGTAAGTGAATATGAAAATTAGGCAAAGATTATCGAAATTGGCTGAGATGTCAAAACATATATTTTATTTGCTATTTCTTTAATATGATAAATCTGTAAATTATATACTGTATCATGCGATATGCATATCATTAAAAATTCTAGACAGACCAGGCAATTGGACCTAGTGCTACCAGATATTCCGCATTATTACATCTTGAATAGTAATGATCAACAATAAAGCTGTTTTTAAAAAATTTATTTAAACTTTCTTCATTAAGTTATCATCTTTCCTGAATAACTGAAAATATTCCATCATTGATGAGATTGTTGTACAAAAAAAAACGCATTTTTTTATCACTTTAAAACTGAAATTATTAAATCTTCATTAACGACAATTTTATATCCATAGAGTTTTGCTTTAAATTTTAATAGTTTTTTTAGAATAGTATTTTATAACACTTTCTATTGATTAAATTTCCTAATTTGTTCTGAAAAATTTTTCGAAGGCATTAAATGTATTTAATACGCACACAATATAGTAAAAAAAATTAAAGAAGATGAAAAAAGAGGATTAAACCTGAAGTTCTGCTATGTATTATATTTCGGACTGTTTCATATCTCTCATTTCAAAATTCCTCATTATTTTTATCAGCATATAACTTTTAAAATGAAATATTATATTATCCTCCTTTTAAGATCCATTATTTATAAAACTACACAGTTCACTGTTAAAAATAAGTTTATAAAATCACATAAATATTTACGCATGATATAAAATGGAAAAAATATAATAAATAGAAAAATAACTCAAATCTCACGCCATTTTTTCTTAAGTATGTAAAATTACTACCGCCTAGCAATATGTTTACATAAGTTCTTTCCTAATGCTTATTTTTAAAGATATCTTCACAAAAGTATAAAATTCACGCATTGAAGGCGAGACATCATTAAAATGACTACCACTGGAAATCAAACTGGAAGAGAAATTTCTCATTTTCCATTTCAAGATGTACGTAATCCACACTTATTGGGACTTTACTCTTCTTTATCTCCTAGAAGGAGCTCCGAAAAATAATCCGACAACTAAACATCACAGAAAAACTTCTCTCTTCAAACAAATAAAACGAAAGCAATAACCCTTCGAAGAACAAACCTCCTCCATGAAAAAGCCCTATAAAAACAAACCCGCAGTCTTTCTAGTAGTAAACAAATGAACTCCCCTCTCGCAAAAACGTACAAATTCTTAAGCCGCCGATATCGGGATTTTTTTGGACTCCAAAAAAAGAAAAATGAACTCTCACGGAAAAAGGAGAAAGCCAAATAAAAAAGAGACAAAAACCATCTTCCTCCTCTGACAAAATCGATATATATAAAAGGTATCAGAATGTGATGGCAATATATCTCGCAGGAAATTTAGGGAGTGAGGATAGAGATCTTTTTTCTTGTTCTTTTCTTTCGCCCCCCTCTCATGGAAAGGAAGAAGAAATGCAATTACTGGATTCCAAGAGAATGATATTCGTCTTGTCTACTCCACTCTCGAGGAAGGAGACCAAAACCGGCGAGCTCTAGAGAGCAGTGGTATATCAAGATAAGTAAAGAATTATTCTCCTGACGAGCCTGTTTTCACCACGTTCTGGAATCTTGTGAAGCGAGATAATGGATGTAATGGAAAAAAAATTCAACGTAAACTTTTTTTTATGTTTGTATATTTTCAAATGCATTCCTAGGCCCAGTTGATTCGTTCTTACCTATTCTTACCTTTCTTCATTCATTCTCTCTATCTAGATCTTTCGCGTTCCGGTAGGCTTTTGGTAATGGATCTTAATCTTATTGATCGACATTTCTTTTTTTTTCTTGTGTTAGCCTAACACACGCGACTACTTTCTGTTTTTGGTAAATAATTCATTAGCTTTGAGTAACATCCGTCTTTTCTTCTTCATCAATAGGCAGAGTTATTTGAAAAAGTGTTAAATGAAAAGCAAATTATACAAATAATGATTTTTTGTGTGTCTATCATATTTGAAAAATACGGTTTTAAAATATCCCATTTATTTTATTTAATCAACAATCACTCAATCTCTTAAGGCTAAATTATTGGCTTCAGAACTTCAAGCCACCAGGCAAGTAAAACCATTCCACTGAAGGTATACCTTTTATGGGAACCTGGTGAACATACTTCACTATTTGACAAATAATTCACAAATTAAGATGTATTCACGTATTCTTCTTTACTACTGGGACTGCAGTGGTCTGTTAATAAGAACTCGAGAGGGTTTCAGGCTCTATATCAGATTCCACCAAAGAACCGTCGTGTAATCGAATCTGGTATACGTTAAACCCTTCGGAACAAATATCCCTCAATGGTGTAAAGATTTGAGAGGTGGGGGAGGAGTACCAGCTCAGGTACAGTGTCTTTTATACCATAGTTCAAAATTGCAAAGTTCTTTCCAAAATTGCCCTCGTATTGCTTTAAAATGGAACTTTAATTAAATCAAACTGAACTAAGTTTCTTTATCACTGATTTTTTTTACAAAGTCATAAGATTCATTCATGCAAACAAACTTTCAGTCTTTTGGCCCGTCACATTATAAAAATTCTGGTTTAAAATTATCCACTTAACCAATTATGTGGCTTAATATGCATTCATATTTTTTTTCACTTGAAACTAGATGACTTCTATGACTGGTTCGGTCGATAAAATACATGATTGCTAAAAAATGTTAAAAGTTTTGAACAACTTGATCTTAACAAATTTCCTCGGGAAAATGTTTTTGAGCTTCAAATTTTTGAAAAAATATGACTTATACTATTTTACACCGTTATGTTCAATACTACATGCATTTCCTTAATATTCCAACCGTATCCTTATACATACAATAATATATTCATGAAAAAGCAATGTTTTTCGCCATTGCTCTAGTTTTCACCTAAATCGTAAGGACATGAAGTTTTTTAAATAATTATTAAAAGCATACCTTAATGGTCCTAATGGTTTCGTCAGCAAAATATTTTTAAAAATCAAATTTCAATAGATGTATATAATTTACCTCCATTGTGTATGATACCGCCGTAGCATTATCATAAATAGTGGGACATCAACATTAAAACTAAAGCCAAATTTCCATATTTTAATCATTAACAATTGAAAAATGTCAGAGCGAAATATTAGTAGCAACAATGAAAACGATTTGAGTTTCACTTCAACAAGAAATAAATTGTTGTAAAATACATTATAAATTATTATTAATATATTTTTTTAATTTTATTAAAAATAGCAAAATCAAGAAGCAAAAAATTTGGTATAGGTTAATATGTTTTTCTTTAATCTTTAGATGATATAAAAATTGTTTTTGTCCCCTAATATTTTCGGAATTTATAAAATAAAAAAATGCCAAAAATTTGCTGAATTTTTAATTAGATCAATCTTTTTTAAAAAAATATCTACCGAAATGCATATTTCCATCCCTCAAAGTAAATATGTGCCAACTTTGGTAGCTCTAGTTTAAACTATTTGGCCTGATGCTTCTTCATTGTAAACCATCAATGCACAAACACGCACACTCATCTTAATTTTTATAAAAGATAATTGGTCAAAATGACTAATTGATTTATCATATTGCCTGGTTATTATTAATAATAATAATAGATTAATCACATAAATTATAACTCACCCTTTCATATAAGCAGAAATAGCTGACATTATATTTACTTGTATGTAATACACATTGCATAACTGCGTATACAAAATGTAATACAGTGTGGATAGTAATGTCTTTTTTTATAATTTTTTACAGTGGTTACTAAGTTTACGGTAATGTGAGTTATTGAAATGGGAATTGAGATTGGAGCAATAATATACTATAGGAAATTATCAAACTCCATTATTTATAGAAAGAGAAAAGCATTCGAATCAAATATTATAAATCAAGGTACCCTATTAGCATAGATATTTTACGATATTCTCTCGATATTATTCGAAGTTCCGAATCCGACCAATGTCGGGAAGATGTAGCAGGGTTTATCGGCATTTTGTCTTAGTAGGGTACCTATTTATAATGGAATTAAACATGAATATTATAAAAGCGTTAGAGTATTTAAGGCGACCAGGGACCTTTAAAATACCTTTTTGCAATTTTTACCTTAGCAATGTGGAATTTTACAAACGATTAGGAATAACACTATAGGATATGACACACAAACTTTTAAAGCATTGCATTAATTTATTTATGATTTAGAGTTGCTAATATAATATTAGTGATAAATAATGTCAATGAAAAATGTTCCAGATGCTTCAAATTTGTTCGAAAACACTCCCATTTTTATCATTACTTACTCTAACCCTTTTGAAACAAAAGTTGGGATTAATCTGGAAGTTTAAGTACGAAATATCAAAATTAACCAATATAATACATCAAAACTACTGATATTTTGCAAAAAGTTTAAGTAGTTTTAAGTTATTACATTCGTTGATTTTGATATTTCACACTCAAATTTCAAGATTAGTTACAACTTTTGTTTCAAAAGAAATAAAGAAAGTAATAATAAAAAGTGGAGTGCTTTCGAACAAATTTGAAGAACCTAGAACATTTTTCACTAACGTTATTTATTGCTAATATTATATTATATTAACACTTCTAAATCATAAACAAATTAATACAATGCTTTAAAAGTTTGCGTGTCATGTCCTATAGTGTTACTCTTAATTGTCTGTAAAATTTCAAATTGCTAATTTGAAAGTTGCAAAAAAGTTATTTTAAAGGTCCCTGGTCGCCTTTATTGCCTAAAAATGTAAATAATAGGTACTTACTATTTATAAATGAATGCGATAATTTAGCATGTAATGCAATTGGTTTTAGTATCAATAGTGTAATCCCATTTCTTTTAGCATAATAGCCTAATCCATTTTAAATATTGGATTTAATTTCTACGGATAATTTCTCCTTCTAGAGGCACTAAACAATATTCAATCCTAAAATCCTATTAGATGGGATCTCAAACTATTGCTAACATGCGAGAACACTATTTTTCTTACGTAACTATTAACCAACTTTGATGGAAAAAAATCATGTATCAGAGGGAGGGAGGAAGAAAAATGACAGATTACCAAGACTGATGGTATAAATCCAAGTGCTAAAGGATGTTATGGAAAAATATTACCAAAACCCTCTAGCTCATTTTTTTGCCAAGAATGATCCGCATTCAAGAAAAAAAACTGACTGGAATGCATCTGATTTATGGTGATATATCACGAGATTACACCAAGGACGCAAGCGAAACCAATAATAAGTCCTTCTAGATCTTATGAGTCGATATTACCGAATGAGATTAAACTGAGAATATATTGAAAGTATTTTATGTTCTGGTTTTACAAGTTTCTTCTTTTATATGGATGTTTCATTTTCAAACACACAGTATGAATGACTTTTTATAAACAAATCAAATATAAACCATAACAACACGAAATTATCAAAATCAAGTAATGTCAGATTCCCGGGTTTCTGGTACAGAGGTAGCGCGTCTTCCTCGTGTTCTGTGAGTCCCAGGTTTGAGTCCCGGTTCATGCCCGAACCGGTTGTTCTTCTGTGTTCTATCTGGGAAATGTGTGAATGCCCCCCCCCGCAAAAAGGAACTGCGCAAGCGTGTGGGTGTGTGTTTCATCCCCAAATGAGCTAGAAGTCAGACTTCTGCCCTCGGGTGCTCAGGGGTCCATACCCTCAGAATTACTGCACCCCTCTTTCCGTGGTAAAAAACGGACACAGCCTCATAATAATCATCAAGTAAAGTCAGATTCCTAAATCAATCAGTTTTAAGCATTTGTGTTCAAAAAAATGCTTCATAATTATTCAAATTATCTTTCATTCGCCTCATAACCTTCTTCCACTAATTAAAAATCTGTTACCATGTTCTTCTGTTCTTGACTTCCAACAGCCATTTAGACCACATTGGGTTATTAACCCTTTGCACCGCTCAAAAATGTAAAATAATGCACCATTCAAGACGATGCATCATTTTAACGTTTTTTTATTATTTATTTGTTTATTTTTCAATTTTAATTGTTGAAAATACTTACAGAATGGTAAAAAGATGGAGAAATTTTATTTTAAATACACACATACAAATTTGGAGCTATAAACAAGCCTTTGTGTATTGAATAATTATGCATCGAATTACTTTTCCGAATGCAAAGGGTTAAAGTGTACGTGGACTTATCAGTTTTCGAACATTGTTGCCGGAACAGCATTATAGAAACATAGCCTTCTTCTACAAATTAAAATTCTATTGCTATTTTCTTCAGTTCTTGTAGGGTTATGATTGGTTTAGACATTAAAAGATGAGCTAATCAAGACATGCCTCGAATATTCTTTTAGTTATTAGTAGGTTAAGTTTGAAGAAATTCCAATTTAATGTACTCTCTTAATATTAACTTCTCAATACTTTTAAGTAGCCTAAAGTATAGTTGAAAGAGCTTTATTAAATTTATTTCATTTTTTAGGGTGTAATAAAAACTGGGTTAATGCGCTTTTCCTATATTCGATTCTTGTCAAAGAATGCATAAGTCTCATTAAGGACGAACGGAAATCCATTTTCTTTGGCATCGACTTTCAAACGCTCGATTTATTTCGTGAGAAAGAAACATTCCGAGTTTTATAGAAAAGGTTCGTATTATTTTGCTCTTCGTGGCGAGAACGTGATCGAGAGTTGACATACGGTCTCCGAACAAAGAACCTTCGCCATTCGCAGCTGACTTCTGCTCCTGAGAGAACTCTTTCATTATCTGGCTAGCTTTCTATTGTGCGCCATTTTCCTTTCTTTCTTTTTTTCAGCCACAGAAATGAGTTCCGGATCCCTTGTTTCCGCTTTAAAGAGGAAATTATTTTCCCTCCCCTTCTCGGAATTTAAACCTTAATTTGGAGAAAACGCTCTTAAAATGAAGAAAAGGATGGTGGCCAATGTCATTAAGGGTTTTGTGTCAAGTTTGCTGAAAAGACTGCTGGTTGTATTATTCTTTTTTCCCTCTAACTTTGCAGTATTTATGACAGGAGTATTTACCGTTGCAGGAAAAGTAGACAGAGAAAATTAACTTTTTAGTGTTTTTTGAAGTTGTAAGATGCTCTTCATCCCCTCAGGAGGATTCTGCTGTTAAACAGAGAAAACAATATTGAAATTTGTCTCATTTTGAGTGAAAAATAACGAATTTGGAATGAACGAATAACGAAGTTGGAAAGAATAAATAACGAATTTGGAACTAATAAATGTTAAATCGATCATGGGAATTCTCATCTTAAAGATTTATTTCTAAATATAAAAATTTTCAAAGTATGAATTAAAATATGCTGTTTGGCATTGCTTCAAATGCATTTATTATTTATTAGTTATTGAATCAAAAATAGGATATCAATGAGGATAACCATTTCATAATTTCATTTTCACTTAAATGTTAAAATAATTTTTTTAATCAAAACTCAAAGATTTATCACCTTTCACCAAACTTCTGTTATTGGAAAAAGAATTTATGCTCTAGGAAAAAAGGAGTAAAACTAATAATGTTTTTTTTACTAAAGGATATTAAATATGAAAAAAATACATTCATTCGTAAAAAAAGGAGTATTACCTATTTATAGCGATGAACATTATTAATCTGATACTTAAAAAAGTATTTCTGACTTGTTAATTGATGTATCTGTCATATTGGTTATTATCTTTGAAATATTACTCTAATAATCAGCACTTTTAATATTTTTGTTTTTTACTTCAACAAGTTTCTCTCTTTTGGCGTTTTTTTATATTATTGGTTTTACATAGGAATTCGTACATTTTTGCATTTAGCCATTTAATTTTTTTCGAACATTTTGTAAAACTCGAAAATAAGAAAAGAAAGTAAGAAATTGTATTTTTTTCCTTGTTGTTGTGAATTAAAACGAAATATTTTTACAGCTTTCAACTCATTTTTTAAAGAACTGGTTTTATTTTTGATTTAAAAGTTTCTGGTTATGGAAGTTTCATGTAATTATCTGCATATTCAATCTTATGAAGTGTTTTTCTAGCATAATTTAGTTATAATAATATCACATTTTGCAAGTTACACAAATACTACTTTATAATGAGCTCTTAATATCGAGTATACAATACAAAGAGTAGATCTGGACACAAGAGATAAACACCATGGCAACAAATCGGCGCATTTTGCACAAAATTGGATCTTTAACTTGAGATCCTCTGGTTCCATTGTTGAAACTCGGCTAAGCCTGATTTTAAAATAGCATTATCACAGTTTGAATTCACATCCTATGGCTGCTGTCATCTTTAACAGTTTTAGAAATATATATATATATATATATATATCAAAAGGTTATTAAATCCAAGGCGCTTGTTGAGAACTATTTAGTTATTGTGACAATTCCGAGGCAAAACAGCATAAGGAATCAGAATGTTTAGAGCAGAGCTTATCGCATTAATGCATTTTTTTTTCTTACTTATCGTATGATTTTTAGGCTTTTTGATTTAATATTGTGGTGGAATGTAGATTATTAAGATCCGTGTAGGAAGCAACAGGATGCATGTTTTCAGGAACATATTTTTAATAACCACACTCACACTCTAAACAAAAACACTACAAGACAAGATAATCACTGACGCAGCTTTACTGAACAGTGTCACCTTTCATACATTCAAACCCAATGAACTATGGGATGCGTACTTAATCACGCATTGCCATCTAGTATTCAAAATAGAAGTTAAGAGGAACGATGTAACTGCTACAATATTTGTTTCCTGTTCAATGAGCTTGTCAAATTTAAATTATTACTCTTACAAAATATTTTGTATTTTTGTATGTTTTAAAATAATAAAATTTTATATGATATTGTGTTTACAGACAATATTATTTATTTACAAAGTTTATTAAATTAAATATAATTTTACTAAAAATGTATTGAAATTTTGTTTATAATATTTAGCTTTAAATAAGTGACTTTATTTGAACATGATATTTCATCGATAAATATTACATTCAAAAGATTTGTCTTCTCTCAACTTAAAAGAAACTTTAAAAATCAAGATCAGCACCATTTTATGGAGTCCTCTTTTTTACTAATACAATTTTATATATTTACCCATTTACAATAGAGTTCAAAAAGCAGTTGCTTTTAATACAACAAATTTCAGTATGTTTATTATGGCTTTAAAAAAATCCATTCTTTTAGTATGTATTGCGAAATATGATGATAAACATCTGTTAAAATCAGAGCTGTATGATGGTTTATGCATTTATTTTCCAAAATAAGGAGCAATTTTCAAACCTAATTTTATTTTTATAATATACATAAGAATATTTTATATAAAATTTGAAAAGAAATTGTTACGTTTGAATTTGTTATACAACTTTTCAAAGCTAATAAATAAAATACGTGAGAATCAGAAATTAATAGCTGGAAATTTCTGAAAAATCACACTATGTACAGACAGAGCCCTCAAAATCTAATTATTTTGTTTCCTCACGTTCATCGCTCCCAGTCTTGTCCAATAATTCATAATTCTTTCTGACCTCGAGAAGCAAAATTATTTTATTAAAAGTCAGAACAATTCCGATCAGCTAAGCATTTATCCTCCTTCGAATTTCGGGTCACGCAATCAAAGTGATCCGAGCCTCTTCGGTCCCGAATGGAACAGGTAATCGCATTACCTCGACTCCAGAGAATTCGAGTCCATTTTATGCGAATACGGCTTTCAATGAGATTGCTAACAGTAAATCCTGAATGTCATTCGCTGAGATCATATTCAGTTAATATAGTTGAAACCGGAAGAGAATCGGAAAAGTCATTCGAAAGGCATATTCATTTCAAACTTCAGTAAAATTTACAAGGAATACTTATTAAAATAAGACAGAAACATTTATCTGTGTTTATTTTTACGAAGTATTTCACTTTTTACTTCCTCGTATACGTAATACAAAGAAATCATTGAAAAATTCCTACTCGAGGTATTCACTTTTTAGAGATCTCCGAATAAAAAATTTTAAAAAAAATGCATTTTTAGAAAATGTCTGTCTGTATATGAAAAAATAATTAAAGAAAAGCTCTGAGCTAGAGAATTGAACTCTCATGTACTGCCTTTGCATCAAATTTATAGTGTTTTATCACAGTAGTAGTAAATTTCACTCAGAGAAAGTTTGCCTATCATGTTGTTATCATTTAATTTAACACGATAACTACAAAACAAATTGATCTAGATGGATCAAATTCAATACACAGAATTAATTTCTACATTCTAATCACCTATCAGATTTTTAGGTAAATTTAATTAGTTATTCACCGTCTGTTGATCTGTACGTTTAGAGACATGCAAACACGATAACTCAAAGTGAAAATGACTTAAATAAATCAAATTTGGTATGTTTGTTTAACCCTTTCCTTAGTTTAACCCTTTCTAGGGCCATGGGAAAGACAAAAAAGATACTTCATTTTCTCACTTCATACAAACTGATAAATCATGATTTCTTCTTTAATTATTAATTAACCAAATTAAGTTATTAATCAAATTAAATTCATCTAATAAGTTAAAGGAATCATTTTTCTTAAATTAATCTCAGTTCTAAACATATTTTAGTGTATCATGACTGGCAAAAAATGGTCTTTTAAAAGGTTAAAATACATAAGATTCCATTTTGACAAGTAGATTTAAAAAAAAAAATGAAAAATAAAAAATAATTTCCAAAAATAATTATCGTTTACAAAAGAATATTTTTAATTTTGCATCATAACTTCTTATTTCTTATAGGCAATAATAGAGAAATGACAAATCGATATTGTTGTGATAAAGTTCTTAATAGTTATGTGATGACAACTTTCATTTATCAAATACACCATCCGAATCCTAATAATAATTCTTCCTCCTCATAATTCTAACCTATCCTCAACATGTATAGAACAATTATTCTCATATTATCTAATGAATCAACCGAAAATAATTGTCCCATTCATAACCCGAGCATTCTATAACCAGAAGAACTCTCCAAACAAGATGGTCTTATCTAATCGAAGCAGAGCAGACAAAAGGCGGACCTATCAGAGATGAAGACGTACCGATTCTCTGGAGGATGTCACGTCTCTTGTTATGGATGTGGAGCTCTCCTCCTCGCATATTCCTGTCACCAACGACTTAAAAAGAATGGCTCTCGCTTAGGTGCATGATGGATGAGGTGAGGGGGTCGTGCCATGCTATCCTGCATTTAGGTATTGTTGGGCAACATGGTGCTTACGGTATTTTCTTTTCCCACCTGCTACGAGCTCTACGCTTGCAGATAAGGAAGAAAAGATTCATACATCTTATATAAAATATTCATGGATGTGACAAGGTGTTTAATGGAGTTTTTTCCTTGTAAATGTCAAAATATTGATATTTTGGAGGAATTTATTGAAGGTTGAGAGTTGGTGATGGATTATTATTTTAAATTATGGTGAAATATTCGCATCACAATTTCTTTTTTTGTGGTAAAAA
>JAOUZG010009418.1:2182072-2212353 GCA_026289955.1 Argiope argentata
CCAATAATCTCTGAAAATATTATAGTACAAAACTGATTTTTACATCATATTGAAGTACAAAAAATAATCTTTTCAATGATATAAATATTTTCACCAACAAATTAAATATTGATTTTAGAACACAAGCTCAACGCTAAATACACATTAAACAAAACTACCTGATATTTTGACAATGTAATGAATTAATTAGAAAAGTTCTTTGTGTTTTTGACGTTGACATTGTACTTTTTGCTAATTTATATTTTTAATCTAAAGGAGATAAATAAAAAATATCTGTATCTATCTATACTTATAATAAAGCTCAATGAGTGAGTGTTACGCAGTATCTCAGAAGGGTATTCAATAAAAATTAAATAAAAAATCCTAAACGGATATAAAAGCAACATTTTATGATGAGACAACATACTTTTTTATCCATTCAATTACACAACAGAAAAACCAAAGTTTTTTTTTAAATGCAAAATTTTCAAAAGAAATCATAACTACTTAGCATATGTCAAGGAATAATTGCAAAATAACTCTCCAAGGAAAGCACGATGGATTCATTAGAAATTTTAAATTCACCCTATAAGTTAATATTTTGTAACTATTGTACGCTGATGTAAGATAGTGTCTGGTAGTTTAAAGAGTATGAAAAAAAATTATTACAACTTATGATATTAGTTTATTAAACAGTATGAGAAAAAGTTTTGGAGAGACTGCTCTGATTTTTTTCGCATGGTAGCGAATATATTTCGGTTATAACATCTCATTTTCAATCATTTAATACATTTAAAAATATATCCTGCATTGGAAATTAGAATTTTAAGATTTATTGACTGATAAATCATAATAAGTAAGCTTACATTCTTCTTAATCACCAAAGATTAATTGGGACAAAGTGAAGTAATCGATATCTTGCGTCGTAATAAGTGAAACAAAATCTCCCCTTTATTCAAAAATTCCTGACCTTTTAACTCTCTCGAGTCCCTTGATTAAAATAAATTATTCCACTATTGTAAAAGATAGGACATGACATCGCATAGATTTAGATGTTCCTCTAACCCACGACGATGCCTTGTCCATAAATTCTCCCATTATTCAGAGGAGCAGTCCTGCATAACGAAGTTCATTAACAAAAGGGGGCTCGTTAATGAAGCGGTAATTATTATCTCACTCATTAAACTTCTCCCCCCTCGCCTTGAAAGAACTTCCTGAAGCGCACGACCCTATTTTGGGACATCTGCAGAAGAACTGTCAGGAAGACCATCTGTTTCAGCTGGTGATACACCTGCCTCGTTCGCTGCAGTCTAAATATTGCCAGATTCTGCCACCGTCTTAAATCGTTTGCTGTGAAAGTAATGCGAAATATTTATAGAATGAAAGAATTCATAAAGCAAAACATCCATTTTCCATTCACTAAAGTATTGCGCTTTACTTGCGGACTTAAGTTCAAGATAAATTATTTTTTATGGCTGGTGAAGTCAGCAATTCATCAGTTAAATTTGTCATATTAGGGAGGGTAAGCCTTTGATGTAATAGAAAAAAAATTCTATTTCTTATGATCTACTTGATAAATGAAAAACCATATCATTTCAAAGTTAAAATCATTAAATTGCTAACAGCATTAATTATACCAGCAGATTTTAATAGGTTAAATTGATTCCAAATCCTTTTCAAAATAATAATTCATTTCCTCGTTGTTCAAATATTTAATATAATTCAAAGTTCCTATATTTAAATACCAAATACATAAACGAAATAAATATATTCAATATATTACAATTTAAATATCTTTTTGTCGTCATTTGAAAATTCATGGCCACAATTTGTCGAGCACGGAGTTATATGTATAAGGTTTTTAATCAGAAACATTTAGTTTTATAAGTATATAAATTCTAAAAATCGATTCAAATTATTTTAAATTTTTAAAAAAAATTAATGGAAAACTTTAACGGGTGCAACTGCTTGCTTTTGTTCAAAAATTTAAATAAGTTTGATTTTTTAAAAAATATCTATTATATATGTTAATTAACATTATGAAAATCGTGGTTTCTTAAACCGCTTTTTTAACTTTTTTTTTGTGAAAGGAAATATTTTGATAACACATTTTTCTCAGTATTATTTAATAATTAAACTCTATAAGTAATATCATGAGACTCTAATATTGGAAGGGTTTTTTTAAATGAAGCATTAAATATTGAAAAAAATATTCAATGCTGTTTAGTAATTCAATTAGCTAATAATTCGTAAATACATTTGAGGATTTTATAATTAAAATTGCTTAACTTATTTCAAAATATTTGAATGAAAATGGAAGTTTTTTTCGTCAGGAATAGAATTTGAGAAATGTCATTTTAAATAGTCTCAAAATTTTAAAAATTATTGGAAAAGAATAGTTATAAAAAATAGAACAACCAATAAATTTCATTTAATTATTTATGTTGTATATTTATCTATATATTCTGAGTTCTTTCTATCTCATTAGTATAGTATTGAAAAATTCTAAACGCAAATGTCATTACACAGTGAAAAAAACCTAATAAAATGTTATAGCACTGAAGGAGTTGCACTGGAAGTAATTTGAGATTTCTGAAAATTCTTCTAATTAGAAGAAAAGCAACGAATGCTTTGATTGTATCAGATATAAACCACCTGGGAGCTCATTAAATTCGCTTCTGCTTAAACTAGGAGAAAGAAAAAAGGTTATTTCCGAGAAAATTGTCAAACAGAAGATAAAAATTCGGGACAATAATTCACAAAAAGTGAAAATTCCTATTAAAATAAGAAAAATTTCCTTTTCTTTCCAAAATAGTTGATAAATTACATTTTTCTTCCAATAAAACTGAAACTTTTAATTCATTCTTACTTCAAATGTATTTTTAACTGACACAAAGTGGTGAAAAAATAATGATTTAGATTTATAAATTATAAATAGCAACGACAAAAATTAAATACAAATATAATGTAACAAAAAACAAAACAAAGAAGGATTTGAGAAAGCTAAATTGAATTTATAAATAACTCTTTATAGCAAACAGTTTTTTGTTTTAAAAGCTAAATAATAAATTGAAGATATTTCTAACAACCAATGATATTAATACTTTTTCTATTTCGAAATGAAAGGAGCTTTGATTCGTAACCTATTTTTGAGTCTCATTTCCTTGATTCTTGCAAAGTTAAATGTGAAGCTTAAAACTGTCTGGTCTGGGAAATATATCTGTCAAATCTATTTTGCAGCCATTTAATTATGACTTTCATATAAATTTGTCGCAGCTCTTAATATGACTTCTACAATTTTCAGTCCATTTATTGTTTATTGTAAAACTTAATATTTTGTATCAAAAAATTCAAAATTTTTTATTATTTTATATCAACAATTCAATTTTATCGTCAAACAAATCAAATTCATGCCAATAGTAAAAATACACACCAAAAGTACTTCATCTTAAATGGCTTTAAGAAATTTTAATGAACAATTTTTAGTATTACAATAAAAAAATAATAGAATTACCATCTGAATAATCATGACAAAATAAAAGGAACTAAAATGTCGTGAAATTTATAAAATAGATTTACTGAATAAAGTAAATTAACTTTTTATAAAGAGTTGATGTTATGGGACTATCTCCTTTAAGAAATTTCATACACACATAAGCCATAACTTAAATGAGACTATTAAAATAACTCGGCTTTAATATCAGACTATTGGTATGCTCATGTACATGACGTTTTATCTAATAGATTTATCTGAAATAAAATATAACCAACTTAGTCTTGAATTTAAATATTATGGGATATGTAGCAACAAAGGCTATAATCCCCTGGTTGATATAACCAACTTCCCGACAAACTGTCAGGTCTCTTGAGGTGATTAGTTGTTATGTAAAATCCTAATCCGATCACTTGTTACCACGTGATTCAAAAAGTCTAAATTGTAACGATATTTTTTACCACATCCATTAATTCGTAAGATTTTATCTTTCATGACTAAAATAATATCATATGTTATTGTATATTCCACTTGGCTTAGAAAAGTATTTTTATAACCACAAATCTTCTTTACCAGTCTCAATGACACCCAATAAAGAACTTGATAGATTAAATCAGTCGCAACAAAGAACCGAGATATTTTTTTTTAAAAAAAATGGCACATCAACTTGACATAATACCAAACAAAATAATTTTTAATCCTTTATTACATAGTATCTGACGTTTTTATACATCTCATTAATATTTCCCGCCAACTTACAGAAGTATCCTTTCCAACAATGCCACTTTTTGTCGTGTCTGATTCGTCATGTTCGCCAAACAATGAAGAACAAACTGACTGATCAAGTCAAACACAGCAACGAACAAAGAAGAATAAAAACTTCCAGCGGCGAGTTATTCACTACCCTCCGCAGACAACAAGTCACCAAGATCCCTGCCGCCCTTTTTATGTGACCAATCTTATGAGAAATAAATGAACGAGATAGACTGCGAGCCTTCTTGGCGAACGACCCAGAAATAGGGAAGAAGATCCCCGTGTTGAATCTCGGCGGTCTTCTTCCGCGTTGTTTGCGTATAGAACTTTTCTTTTCTTCCCTTTTTTTACTTTTTTCCCATTCTTTTTCTTTTCCTCTGGTTTCTTGTTTGTCTCTCCAGGCATAACATGGGAATCGGCTTTGCTCAAAATAGAATCCAGAAAAGATTTCTCGGAGGGTTGAACCGCTGCAGCCACGATTCTCAGGAATAGAAAACAGGAACTTAGCGGATTATCACAAATTCGTTCGACGTAAAGGCTACTTTATTCTTTCTTTGCATAGTGTAAGAGTCTTGCTCGACTCGGGTATTTTTTTTTTAGTTCAGTTTTGTATTCGAGATCTACCTTGAGGAATTTTGAATCTGTTCTATTCTTATTGTCAACAACGTAAACAACGTCCTTGACTCCAGGGCTTTATGTTTTGTTGCTAGCGTCATTCTATTTATGCAAACGAGTTTCTTTAATCTCGTTCTTTTAATTTCTATTGTTTCTTTGCCTGAATACTATCTGTGTCTGAGTTAATGCTCTGCTGTAACTTTCTATTTCAAATGGTTCGTTTAAATGATAAATTATACTATTGTTTAGCGTAACAATCTGTTCTTTTTTAAATGCTCTATGCGATAATACGCTAGAAAAGAGCAAACAATTGACTGAGTTGCAAGAATAGACAAGTGACTTAGTTTTAAATTAAATTAAAACTAAAAGTAGAATTCTATATAATTTGTGTTATTTTGCATCTACATGAAAATGAATGCTTTAACGTTGACATTTGCAGATGGATTCCAGAAATAGAATGTCCTATCATTCGTGTTATTTTGAATTAGCTTGGAAATGAATGTTTTAGCATTCACATCTGCTCAGATACTAAAAAGTAATGAAAAATATTTCTAAGAACAAATGTTTCCCATGTGAAAATCTTTAATTTTTTTTCATATTACTGATCTTAAACAGAAAATACAACAGTTTGTTATTATAATGTAATGAAATATTAACATTATATATAAAGGAATGTAAAAAGAAATTTTTGTATTGTTAATAAAAGAATCCACTCCTTAAATTATTGTATTATATTTTTATTGAAAACTATTTTTTAATATTTTTTCATAAAATTTATTGCTTTATTAAAATGTCATTAAATAAATTACCCTCATATTTTTATTTTATTAAATCATAATTTCCTTTTTATGTAGCTTCTTTTATCTATATTTGTTGCCAAACATTAGTTATTTTTTATTACATCAATTGCTTATAATTAGTAATTTTAATTGTTAAAAATTTGAATTCCATTAGTAATTATTAAACCTAGAGTTGGAACGAATTGACAACTTTGTTTCTGAGTGAAACTGAATTGATTTTTTTCACGACTTTATCCAAACACTCTGTGCGTCTTAAAATTTCTGCATAATATCTTGAATAACAAAAATATTTTATTCAGATTTTGTAGCAAGATCTATCCTAGTAAATAGCATTTACTTTTTTTTATCTATTATTATGTCAGGACATGATGTGTTTTGGGGGTGTGTTTTTTTGTTGTGGGGGGGAGCGTCAACAAAAATCCGTAAGTGAAAAATAGAAATTTTATTATCTGCATGGGCCTTAAAAAAATCAGCTTTTAAATTATGTATTGCCATCGCTTTTACAAAAGCTCTGATTAAAAAAATAAGTTAATGACTACAGCAAATAAAACCCAGAAAAAAATGTCATTTTGAGCACGGGATTGCATAAAAAGAAATAAACAGGAAATGTGATATTTTTTAAACAATCAATGCGAGACAAAGTTTTTTTGGATCGTTTGCAATAAATACTAAAGTGACTCATTCAATGAAACGATTAAAATGAATAAAAATATAACTTAACTCGCACGATCACGTGGTGCTTGACCGTTCAAGAAATTAAGTTCTGACATGATACATTGAAATATGCAGTGCGGATTTCATTTTAATCTTTTTTATATCATATTTTGCTTAAAATTCTCATCAAGTATTAAGAAATCAAAATTGAGCAGAAATATAATACAGACAATTATACAATAAAATATTTCCTCAGATAGCCGTATAATTTTCTGAATCAACTTTGATTGATTGTTTATTTTCAGCAAATCCTTTCATAGCAGAATAACAAATCTCGCTAATTTCTACTAATGATGATAAGAGCACAACTTTCCAGACAGAACTAGTTGATAAATGCCGAAATGCCTGTATTCTTGACTCCACCTTTGTTTATATCTGCATTACTTACCGCCTGTTTTGGCGAACATGAGAAAGACTGATTCATTTATTTGAATAAGCTCCTAGTTATTATAGGATTATCCACACGGCTTCATTTATCCTCTTTTCCAATTCTTTGCAAGAGGAATTCAACTTTTCATTTAATGGCTTTTCGTTATTACAAGATAATGAAGTCCAATAGTTAGTTTATTTACGGTCTAGATTCAAGTTTAAAAGGCACGTTGAATATGTATTAAACTTTCAGTTGTTCTCATTTCGTCTGTTTTTATTTTTATAAACCTACATATTAACAAATGAACTATCAACTATTTGTTAAAAATAAAGGTTGTTTTACAACGAGACACCTACAAACCAGCCATTAAGACCGCGCATACTTTTACAATATGGTGACATTTTTTCATGCCATTTTTTGATCTGAGTCAAAACCGATTTGTACGTAATATTTGATTATATAAATAAATTCAAAGATTTGTGAAAGACGCTTAGTTATTTTAGTAGCATCAAAACTAAGAAAGTTTTTCTTAAACGTCTTACAAGCTTGGTCGGAAGAGTTCAGTGACTCTAAAAATAAAACCGTCGAGTTGAATTAATATTTAGGTTAATTTTTAGTACCCATCTCCTTCCGGCTGCTTCGAAATAATCTGTTTCAGTGGAAAACCAAAAGAGATGTAATTTTTATTTGGTTTATAATTTTACCCTCACCAAACGCGTACATTTATTTCGGAAATAACTAGGTCATGAAAAAGCGAGGTTGCCAAGATTTTTCTTTCAAAATTCTAGGGAAATTTTTTTCAACTCACTCGTATTAATATAATTTGCGTCAACTTTTTTTGGAAAATGTTCGACTAAACATAAAAGTTCAGAACTAGGTCGGATTTAAAGACTTTTTAGTTTTGATGTAGAAGTGAAACGCATTAACGCGTTTTAAAGACACATGAAGATTAAACGTCGGTTAATAACAGGCTTGATATTTTTCCTTAAGTTCGATATCAGCCAAACTGCTCGCCAAATGATCTTGTTGTAAATACGATGGTTGGCGGCTCAAATTCTAATTTTGTTTAAATTTTGAAAACTGAACTAATACATAAATATACGCTAAGTACTTTTGTTAGGTGATAATTTGGTACTGACGTATTAGACAGTCGATCGGACAACAACACACCAACCACGCCTAATTCCAATTTGTTGGCCAAAATTCTTTAATGCTTTTGAATACGTGGCAAACCAATTTTGGCGAGTATATGATCTATTGGCCACCATTTTTTTGATTTGGCGAAAAGTATCGACGGCTTAATACGTAAGTACCGATAATTTCTTACGACTTGATGAAAAATTGAATAGTTTTAGATGAAATCTAGTTTAAGGTGTCCCTTCACCTAGTTAAGTAGACCAACAATGCAAATCCCCAATAAATATGACTGACCAGATAAATAATACTTTAAAACATTCATTGTCAACCATCTTGATCTATGGAGATTTGGGAATTTTAGTATTATTTGTGGAGCGAAAAGGCATCTTATACAAGGTTTCTATCATACTTTTATATACTTAATAGAAAAATAGTAGCTTTTTTGTGGAAATAGTAATTTTAAAATGCTATTAATAGCAATTATCTTCATCAATCGAAGATTTACTTCAAAAACTGTATACAACCCCTCTGCCAAAACATGCCAAGTCACTCCATCCCCAGCACAATACCAAGAAATGAAATAGATGTTAATGATATGTTATTGCAGATTGTAGAACTTCAAACCGATTGTTGAACTGATATTTCTTGGTGGAATGGGTGAGAATAACTGTTTTTAGAGGATCAAAGAGCAAATTCGAGTACTTACGTATTAGACCGTCGATCCGCCAACAACGCCACATTTCATTTTGGTGGCCAAAATTCTTTAATGCTTTTGAATACGTGGCAAACCAATTTTGGTGCATAAGTGATTTATTGGCGACCGTTTTTCGATTTGACGAAAATGATAGACGGCTTAATACGTAAGTACCCGACTTTGTTAAAAGAGGAATTCGGAATAATAAGTTCGCGAAAAATGTTAACTTTAGAATAATATCTGTTAAACGATATTTTTACATTAACCGAATCTAACCAGAATGCAAGTAAATAGTTTATTTTTAACAAAGGTATTAAATTACCAAAATGCACAAATGTAGTAATTTCACATCATGAAAACTTGGAATTTCTTTCTTAAATGTTTTTTTAATCTCATGCTTAAAGAGTCTTGAGAATAAAAATCATTTATTGATTTTTTAATGCTTTTCATTCTTTATTATTTCATAGATAAAGTCCAATTTTTTCTCAAGATTTTTTTCTTCAAGTCATGGCAAGTTTTCTTGAACTTGAAATTATTAGATTAGGTTGCGTTAACAATAATTGTTATCCCCTATTTTCAGATTTATTTATTATAAATTCGTCAACAATAAAAAAACATATAAAAATGTAACTTTTAAAATTATTTTCTAATTACTCAAACTCTGTCATCAATGTAATGAAATCAAAACCCTAAGAGTTTTTCCTAAACCCATATATAGTCGATTTTTTAATCTTATTACCGATTTACTTGGTTTGCTTTTCTTACATATCCATTGTTTGGAGAAAGAAACCTTGACAAAAGCTAAAGGACTATGTCCATAAAAATTATTTAAAAAAATAAAGAGCAGAAAACTCAACGACCGTTTCTTCAGTTCTGCTTTTACATATATATGCTTCACAACAGTTTCCATTTGGCCAGAATTAGATAAATGCTTATGGTTCAAAACTTTCTGAAATCGATTTTTTGTCCAATATAATTTTGACAATTTTTATAACAATCTTAAAGATCATTTGCTATAATTTCTTTCAGCCATCCAGAATGGCGAAGTTTTGGTGATTTTTCTGACGGTTGGCACAATTTTGTAGTTCTTAGCCAAAAACCGAACACTAATCTTAAACATTAACCAATTTTGTGGTTACTGGTTTTATTCTACTTTGATATAATGCAGAATTTTAAAGAAATGCATGTTATGTATTTAAAAATAAGAACTTTTAGTCGATTCATCTCAATAAGATTATGCCAGGCGAACAGCAAACATTAGCAATATTTTTGCTTAGAGGCAATAGGTTTTACCAATAGTTTGGTACAATTGCAAAATTAGATAAATAATCTACATAGAAAGTGAAATAGGAACTAGAAAGAGTAATGAAGAAACACTGCAAAATCAAAATGAAAGATTCAGATATCGTTAAGACATATATTTGAGCCAGTTTTCCTTAAAATAATGATAATTTCTAAGAAATTTTTAATTAATTACAAAATAAGCAGAGTAATCTAACCAGAAAAGAAAACTAGAATTCGAAAGGATATTCGAGAAATACAAAATAACCCATTTACTCAACAGAAGAAGAAAAACAATTCCATAATAATTTCTTACTTTTTTAAAAAATAGCATTATTATCAACCCATTATTAGTTCTATAAAAATCACTTGCCGTTATTTCTTCTTCTTTTTTCCTTGATCTATAGAGTTTTAATTCAAATGTTGCTTTTTTTTAATGAAATAACAAGTTAGAAAGAAAATGAGAGGATGAAAGGAGTTAGAATGGACCGGTAATTTCAAGAGGCATGTCATTACATTCCTACTGTAACTGGTCTTTTTATTGGAATTCTTCTTGGCACCAGTGGCTATTTGTGCCCAACTCTGGCAAGTTGTAATTAAGCAATTAGTTACTCCTCGTAACTTATTTTTTCCTTGCAAGCTATCCTTGCAGATCTCCGGATAGGAAACCCATGATCGTTTTGCTCACTCTTTTTTCTCTTTGGTTCAGCATTTTCTTGCTCAAACTTTTTAGAACTGAATGCTTTTTCACTGATTTTCTTTTGGCGATCGCCTAAATATAGTCCTTCATGTTTTGATCCCGATTTATAAACTGGATCAAAAAGAGATTCAACTGAAACTTTATCTTCAATATTATATTTTAAATGTTTTGTATCATTTTTTACTCGTTCTACTTCTGATATTGTCGATTTTTCTTTCTTCGCCCGCTCAAATTCGAATTCATAATTATCTCTGTTTATTTCATCCTTTATTGCATTCTTGTTACTAGCATTTTTCCTTATTTTTCCCTCTCCCAAATTCAAATTCATTCCATGAACGCTATCTGTTTCTTTTTTCTTTTTTGAAATATAGAACCGTTTTTTGTCTAGCTTATTATTCGAATGATTTATTTCCTTTTCAAGTGCAGTGTCTTTTAAATCCGAAGCTCTCGCGTCACTTAACAAGCGCGTGGTTGAAGTGCTTTCCGATTTTTCGGGTAAAATAGAACTACGAGAAATTCTTTTCTTCAGAGAATCGATTTTCTTTCCCGCCTTTTTGTTTTCATTAGTGTTTGATCCATTTTGCGAAGATCTATCGGAAGCTACGTAGAGTACTCCTAGTTTTTTTCTTGATTTCTTCGCCAGCGACGACTTTCTGGACTTTTTAATATTCTTTACTTCTTTTAAGTCGTTTGAAAGTAATTCTTTATTAAGTAAATCGCATTTCGGTAACATCATCTTCTCATTTTCTGGTATGTTCGAAATAGAAATGGCGCCAACTTTAGTCGACTTCACTTGAGATAAATGTATAGATATTCTGCGAACCCCTGCCTTTTTCATGAACTTCAAAGAAGACATTTACACTTGAAATAAATATTTTTGAAGATATATTCTAAAGAATTCTATAATGCTTACGATATATTATAAACGTTTGCACTTAATTATGGAATCTCAAATGCTTTTAAAAAATTAATGGCTGTTTCAAAACTCCTGCGAACTGAGTCTCGAGGAAAAAACTTTAGTACACCTCTACATTTTAACCAATTATATTATTTCTGCTTTAGTGAAGAAAGCAAATTATTGGAGAGCTTATTGAAAACTTTTTTGAAAACTTTATTGAAAGGAACATTTGCTGTCATCGAGTGTGCATTATTGTAGCTTCTTTTATTCATTTATCTTTTAATTAAGGAAAAACATAAAGGCTCTTAGTATGAGCCTGCTTGGCTTTAAAAAACAGTCTTTTTTCTCAAAACGAAGTAAATATATAAAGTAGAAATAATTTTTTCTAAACTTTTAACTGAAATGATTAAAATGAAAATAATCCTTTATATAATATGCTGGAATCGAAAAGGAAGTAATTTTAAAATGTATTATAAAATATAATTAACTCACTAATGATTATAAAATGTACATCTTGCTGACAAAATTAGTTATTATTATTATTTGTTATATATTTTATAATTTAAAAATCATTTATATACATATTTATTTTTCAGAATTTATTTGTAACTGAAATGATACATATTAACTGTAAACTTAACTAATATTTTGAAAATCGTATTAGTTTAGAACTTTTATTTTATTTTTTTTAACGTTTCTGTTAACAAGTTTTGAATGCTTTCTATGTTGAAATAAATGTAATATTTTTATGCAGCTTACTTTCGGATTTGGTTGTTCCGTAGAGAACATCACCCCCTTGGCGCACTTTTCAAAATCGCCAACTCATTGCGCTCTTGCGTCTTATTTCCCGGAGGAAGATATTCCCCAATAACAACATCGCCATATTTGGCGCTAAATATCCTTGGCGAAAAGGGGGTAATGCTCTCTCTTGTCGCACCTCGGATTTTTTATTTTATTATGAAGCGAGGTAAATAAACTTTGGCTAAAAGGGAACTTAATAAATCTACTGTTGTATGTCGTTCTTTATGATATATATATATACATTCTTGGGAGTTTGTCCAAGCAAAAGTGACCGATGGTTTCCCTGTGTGAAAATTTATGTTAAGAAAATTCAAGTATCGGCTGCCCAGCTGAAAAAGATTGAAGGGCCTGGGATACGGTACCCTTTAGCCTAGGATACGGTACCCTTTGGCTGCATTTTGAAAAATATCGCCTAGGCTAAACCAACGCATTTATGAATGTCGCCAACTCATTAGGAACCATAGCTTAAGCAACCAGCCAATGAGCGTCCATGGCAGAAATGACGTCACTGATTCTCGGTATAAAGTCGCCAAATCAAGAGGTACCGTATACTAGGATTATACCGAAAAGACAATTTCAAACCAGTGAGGATGGTGTCCAAAGAAGTTTTATCGCCTATTCCATAATAAAGGCATTATTCACATCCTCCACATAAAAATTTTGAACTTTCAGGTAAACCACAAAAACCTTAAATTTTTATTTTCCAAGGAATGTACATAACCATTTTGTACTTCGTAGTAAAGTAAAAACGAGTTTGCGTTTTAGATTTTTTTTAAGATTACTCAAAGCCTCAATTAGACTTAGGACTAAAATAAAAATTACATACTAAATTTCATTTATTAAAATTGATGAGTTTTGTAATTAGCAGATTTACATTCATGCGAATATAGAAGCCGACAAACAACCAATCCTTTGATGGATTTGATTCAAAAATTGGCACGTAATTACAATTTAGAATATAAAAATGTACTCTCAATTTTATCTTTATACCTAACTGGCAGTTAGACTTTCTTTCTGGGAATTCGTTCGAATTTAAACAGAAGCCTACAAATGTTTTTTAAACTTCATACCAAATTTCATCCAGCTATATGAAAGCATTTTTTGAGCTATAGTTTTCATAAACAAACAGAAATAATTCCAATAATGTTTTCTTGGACTCGTGGCTGTTTGAAACGGGAGTATTCGCCAAATCCGGGGGTGTTTAATTTTTTAATGATTAACCCATTCACTGGTTTATTTCCTTTGCTGCGAAATTAGATGAACTCTCCAATCTTGGAATGCTTTGTCGTTTCGATTCCTTTAAGAATTTATACAGAACACTTCAGATATTCATTCATTCTATATATAATTGTATAGCAATATAACAATTATGAATAGCTTAATTGTTGTTTGAAAGAGTAAAAATGAGATAAATCGATGCACGCACGGCGTATAGGCAAACTGGTTAATGGGTTAAAATACTTTTTTTGCATTATTCGTGCACGAGGTATTAAAAATAATCAGTCTGTTTCGTTAATTAGAACAAAAAAGAGCTCTTTAAGCTGATACAAAAAAGCTTGAATTCTAAACTTAATTTATGCAATATTAACTTCATATTAGAAAATGGAACAACGTCTTATTTTATACATTATAATACATTTTTAATGTCAGTATCTGAAATTTAAATTCTTGGATGCGTCTCATTTGATTTTACTGCAATTTTAATAACTAGAGGATGGACTATGTTAGGTTAATTATATAGAGAAATGAGTTTTATATTACAAATTATTTGTCAAATTATCAAATGGCTCAGATCGTTTATCCAGGTCTAGGTCATGCATGAGATACTATTTTAGACACTCTGAGCATTGACTAGATTTTCAAAATTAAATTTCAGTTCAAGATAAAATAGATAAAGTAAAATTATTTCAATTCAAGTATCTTTAATATGAGATTTCAATATGGAATAACCATTTTTATTTCTGACTTATAGAAATGAAAATTGTGTATAACATCGAACTTTTATTGTTTTTAAGTATAAACTATCAAATAGCAGCGATCTCAAACTAATTAAAATATTTAAGTATTAAAAACCAGAATGACTATCTTGACTATTTTCGCTAAATTGAGGTAAGTATCGCATTAAAATATGCTTCATTTTAAAACTGCAATAAATCAAAAGAGCTTTAACTGCACAATGATAGTGTTTATCAAATAATTCACTGTCATTATTGAAGTATAGTTCTGCTTACAAGAAATTGTAATTAATTCAGTCTATTTAACGACAATTCACTTTTATTCTTAAAATTATTCACAGGAAAAGAGTTATTTTCTTTACAAAATAATATTTTTAATTTTATTTTTCAATTTTGTTCAATTGATAAAAATCCCTTTGTACTTTCTGTCTATCGTATTTAATGTTTTTGTAATTCTGCTTTTATGAAGTATTTATTTTAAACTATGTAATTTATTTAATTTCGTCTTCAGATGTAAAGAAAAAATTGTTTATTAAAACTTTAGTTCATAATATTTGCTTACTATATTCTTCCACATTAATAAGATAATTTTTTTTAAAAAAAATTCTACTTAAATTGTTAAATCTTCATTAGGTTTATTGATAGGAGTTTCCGCCAAGCACGACAAAAATGTGCCAACCATCGAAAGCCGGCCATATTGGATGGTTTCAAGAAATATTAACAAAGTTTGTAATAAAACATTGACAAGATTGCATTTGGCTAAATATCAATTCAAAACCATTCAGTTTTGGCAATTAGATATAATTTTTAATTCTAACCGACTTTATATTAACAAAACAAAGAAAACAAGCTTTAGAAATTATAGCAAATACATGCAATATGGTCAATAATTTCTTCCCATAATAGTTTCGAAAATGGGAAGAGTTTAATCTTAAAGCAGAGAGAGACTTTGAGATTGAGAGAATTAACAATAGGAACACACAGCAATGATATACTTGTAGAAAATTGTATTCATCTATGTTTCTACGTGATTTAATTTATTTTGATCTTTTAAAAATGAAATATCTATTTAAATTCCGTTATTCACACAGGGAATTATTCACACAGGGAACACAAAGAAATTAACGATATAATACATTAAAACGAAAGCTACAAGATATTAATAGATATAACTCATGTCATTGAATTCGGTCACTTTTTGAAGTACTTGATATTTCCAGGTGAATAAAATGACATGGTAGATTAATATAAAAAATTACGGTACTTACGTATTAGACCGTCGATCCACCAACAACGCGCCAACCACGCTCTATTTCATTTTGGCGGCCAAAATTCTTTAATGCTTTTGAAAACGTAACAAACCAATTTTGGCGAGTAGGCAATATAGTGGCGATCGTTTTTTGATTTGACAAAAATGGTCGACGGCTTAATACATAAGTACCGAAATAACTAATATTTGCTTAGATTATACAAGGTAAATTTTTAACAATACTTGTAGCTTCTGAAATTATAACATATATTTCACTAAACCTCATTTTTAATGAGATTTATTCTCTAATCCACTAAGATACAAAAAAAAGAAGGTGCGGGAAAATCAAGCCTTCCGTTTGGTTAATGATACTTCAGCGAAAAATATGAGTTACTGATCACTAAACCAAACGTATTCTCGTGACAGGAAAGAAAGGTGAATGAATCTTCGAGATAAATAGATTCAGGAAATTAATGTGAAGCACAGCAGTTGTGCGAGACACGTACAGAAATCCTCTGTTTGTTTTTGTGCCGTGCTGGAAGGGAAGAAAAAGTTGTCGAAAACAGATCTTATCGATTTATCTTAATGGGCATATGGAGAGGTTGACGAGAAACAATGCAGGCTTTCTCCCCCTCCCCCAAACAAAATCGATAACACACAGAGATCTAAGCTTTCGAAACGGTCCGAACACCCTTTTTTGTAATTACTTATGACAATGATTGTCATTTTATTGTGTTTCGTACATTCTAATAAAAAAATTAAAGCTGATGTATTTGATGTGCTATTTTTCTAAAAAACGATGATTAAGTTGGATGTTTAATAATAGCTTTTTTTTAATTTCGGATACACAAAATTCACAGATTAAAAGGGTACAGTGGGAAACTTGACAATTACGTATATAAGCCTTACATTAAACTATCGTATTTAGGATTATTTTATTATTTTTAAATAACTAAAGATGACAATTTTCCAATATGCCCTTTCAAGACGTCGCAATAAAATAAAATACCTGGACTGCTTAGAATATGCTGTAAAATATTGTTTTTCTTTCATCTTCATCTTTTCTTAAACCAAAAAAAATACTATTTTAATTGCATTGTATGAGCTTTAATCTCCTCAACACTGTAACATTTAAATGGTGTAGTTCATACAATAATTTTATCTCTTATTGATTATTAAATCTTAAATAAAAATTTCGATAGCATCAGCCGTATGATAATGCTTTTATTCATTCGTATTTATTAAAGAATTTACTATTAGTTTATTTGTTCATTAAATTTAATTTAAAACAAAAAGTAATTGAAATAAATATTTCTCAATTTGACTACACTGGACAACAAAATTTTGGTTTTTGTTTGTTACAAGAACAAAAATGGCTGAATCTTATAGTACTTTTGACGCTGATTTCAAATATGAAAACGGTTTCTTTCCATCGGGCATAGTTTTTTTTGTAATAAGCAATTACTTTGTTTGAAAAAACATTTTACTATGGTATGATCATATGATGTATATGTGAAATTTCTACATACCTAAAATTTGCTTCGTTTTGATTTTCTGGTGTATTCTGCAGTAGGTGCATCAGTCATGAGATTCCAGCAGTAGTCAGCCAGCATTCTTGTACTCCACTTTCCCTGGTAGCGTTTTTCCATGGCAGATATTTCCTGGTGAAAGCGTTCACCATGTTCATCACTCACAGCTCCGAGATTTTGGGGAAAGAAATCCAGATGTGAATCTAAGAAGTGGATTTTTAGTGACATATTACACCCAAGTGCTTTATAGTTCTTAAGAAGCTCAGTTATAAGTCCTCTGTAGTTATCTGCCTTGTAATTTCCAAGGAAGTTCTTAACAACTTTTTTAAAAGATTCCCAAGCAGCAACTTCACAGTTATTCAAATTTTTTTCAAATTCAGTATCACTCATTAATTTTCTTATATTTGGACCAACAAATATACCTTCTTTTATCTTTGCTTCGCTTAATTTAGGGAACTTGTTTCTTAGATACTGAAATCCATTCCCCTCACAATCCATTGCTTTAACAAAATTTTTCATCAAGCCTAGCTTAATGTGTAGAGGCGGGAGGTACACTTTTTCAGGTTTTACTAGTGCTGGGTGTACAACATTCTTCTCTCCCACAGCCAATCTTTCTCGTTTTGGCCACTCTTTTTTGACGTAATGATTAATGCGGTCTCTGCTGTCCCACTCACACAAGAAACAACAAAATTTCGTATACCCAAGTTGTAAACCAAGTAACAGTGCTATTACTTTCAGGTCTCCACAAATATGCCATAAATGTTTCTCGTACTTAATCATATTCAACACAAGTTTCATGTTTTCGTATGTTTCCTTCATGTTTGCTGCATGAGCTACAGGGATTGATGGGTATTTATTTCCTACATGAAGAAGGACTGCTTTCAAACTATGTTTTGAAGAGTCGATAAAAAGACGCCACTCATCAGGATGGTGAAGGTGTCCAAAAGCTTCAAGTAAATAGTCCACATCGTGACAGTAAACTAAGTCCTTATACTGACTGAAGAATCGTTCAAAATCACACTGTCTGTCACGAAAAGCAGATACTTTTGTTTCGTGTTGCAAAAGATTCCATCCTTTCAGACGTGATGCAAGAAGTTCTGATTGATTTTTTGATAAATGTAGATCACGAACGAGATCATTTAATTCTGACTGATTTATCAAGTGTGGTATTACGTTTGTATTGTCTAAAAAGTCTGTGTCTCTCGTATCTTCATCATTAGATAAATCTGATTTATCTTGATCAGTAACAGCATCTTCATCTAATTCCCATGTTTTTGGTGGTACTGGAATTGGGAGTTGTGGATTATGAGGAACAGGTCTTAAAGCAGAAGGAATATTAGGATATGTAACCGTATGTCTTGTCTTAGCTGTAATACCGGATATTTTCGTTGTACAAAAATAACAGTCCATTGAGTGATCCTTTGGTTCCCTCCAAACCATTGGAATTGCAAACGTCATGTGACGAGATCCATTCAGCCATCCAGTTAACAATGTTACACAAGAATTGCAACAAATATGAGGTGCCCAGGATTTGTCTTGATCGCCAACTTTACATCTAAAATATAACTCCTATGCTTTTTTTATCAGTGGAGTTATATTTCTCCTCTGAGACTTTAATGTTAACTCACCACAGATGTAGCAGAAACTATTTGGATGGTTTATACAATTTCGTGGCATTTTTATTATAAGTTCACTGTTATATACCCACTGACAAACACAAATTGCAAAAATGTTAAAACTTCATACACACATAATGTTTACAGCTACACTGACGCGATACAAAATGTATTATAAGTAGTTAGAAAAGTAGTTGCACCATGAACTTATTCACATGGGAGCTCGCACTAAACTGTTGCAATAGTTACTCATTCTTAGTCAGCAATTGACAGTGTTTGTTTAATGTACTCCAGTGCTGAGTCATCAACATTGTAATTCATGGAGTATGATGAGTGACTCATGCGGTGTGACTAATAGGTGATGTAATCGAACCCTATCTTACTATATGATGTACTGCATATAATAACATTAATTTTATTGTTTTAGTCGCTTGTAATGAATTGTTATTAATCTGATAAGTTATTTTACTTTAATTTTCATCAATATAATTGCAGTATATAATTGCATAATAAATTAATTAGAGATAAGTATATTTCACTCACATGGTTCATGCCCTAAATGACCTTGCTAGGAATACAGAAAGAGGTATTACAAAAAAACTAAGCCCGATGGAGAAATTCTGACTTCATATTTGGATTCAGCGCCCAAAAATACATAAGACTCAGCAAATATTAGCCATGTAACAAAATCACTGTTGACCAGTGCTATCATTAGAACTTGAGTTCTAAGTAAGCTATCATCAAAATTCTCAAATAGCACAGGTCTTTTATTTTTGTCACCAAAGCTGTAGTCAAAGCTTTTGATTAGTTAGCAGGGATCCATTCAGCATCCGTTAGTTGTCTGTGATACTCCCTTCCTTACCTTGTCTCAAGCAGCGAAGCCAAACTAAAAGTTCGTAATAATACAATCTCAAAGCGGACTTCCCGAATATAAATCTAATGGCTAAGAAAATGAGAAGGAAGCTGTAAATTTTGCATAAAAATATTGTTATTAAAACTCCATAAGTGAATAGATATATTTTTTGTTTTAAAGTTATTCAAAAATAGTTTTTATATCCTAATATTCTGTTGTCAATATTTCTTTTAATACAGAGTTACTGAGAAAAAAAATAATGAAATTTTAATTAAAATATTGAAAATACCTTTCTTAGCCAGTTTGTTTTAACCAAGAAGTCGATAACTTTTGTTTCGACAATCTTGACTTTCAAAGTTTTGAGCTGTTTTTGCATCATTACTGAGATTTTATATCACAGGCTTATATAATGCTGCATCATATAAGCTTGTAATAATAAAATCGAATCGCATTTTTTTAAAGAAATAAGTATTCTTATCAAAGTATTCCTTAAAATTTGCTCAGCTCTTAATTCTTAAAAATGAAGTTTACTTTCCACAGCAAAGCGAACTATTGTCAGCTCATAATCCTTCCAAACAACGGATTATTTTTTTAAAAAAAAGCTATCGAATTTCCTTCCCTTTTTTTATCTCATAATATGGTGTGCACGCTCGAATTCTTTCAGAAAAATCCCTGTTTGCTCTCAGAGCTCGAATTATACAACAAAACTACTTTTCCATTAGCATGAGCAACCAACCGTTGGGAAAAGGATTACTTTCTAGGAGAAAGGGAAAACTAAATTGTCCCGCAAGTAAAAAGAATAGTTATTTTAAGTCTTTGTATAAAAGAGTGAAAAATGCAAAATGAACGAAGAAGACGAAAAGAAAAAACGAAATAAGATGAATCTCAGATTTTAGAACTTCTATTTTTGTCTTCACGCAAGACATATTACAGCTTTTCTTTTTTTTCCCTTCAGAAACAACTTTTCAATTTAATGGGTCTTCCTACTTTTTCATAAAGGGAATTTATTCAAATTATCTCTAAATAATACTCCGTAATAGTAAGATTTTTTCCCCTCGTCGCTTAGATCAATTATTAAATCGTCTGAAAATTTCAATTTGTAGGTTGTGAACTTGAGATTAAATCTTTCTTTTCTTCACTTTATCACATGTATTCTTATCTCATGTGTATTGTTATATAAAAGAATCTATTTATTGTTACGAAAAAAAGGTTTAAATTGTTTAAAGGGGGAAAATTAAAGAAACGTTGAATTTTAAAACCCTTGTCCTTTGGAAAGACAGTTTTAAGGATTATATTTTGTCTGCTTTTAGGATGTATTCCGTTATGTTTTCTAGAATTGGTTTTATTGACATTTCTTTGATAAAAATCGTTTTTTAAATTTTTTTTGCGTTAATTTAGGTTATGAATGAAGTAAAGTGATATGATTATTTTTTACAAACACTTTTAATTCATAATTTTATTTTCATAAAATTATTGATTAAAAACTAATAATAATAATATAAGTAAATAATAATAATATAAGATTATGCTCATAAAACATTGTATTTACCTAGTTAATTTAATACATGGAATTCATCGTGCATTTCTAAGGAGAAAAAGGATATGATGTCATATTACATTTAGATTTCACATAACAATCACGATTTTTTGTTCAATTATGACAGCATATGAATTGATTCTTTATTTAAACTATTGATTCTTTTTTCTGAAAAAATTGTTCTATAAACATTTTGGCCAAATCACGATGTTTGATGAAAAATATAAAATTGAAAAATAAAATGTCAAAATATTTGTAAAGCACATTTACAGTTCTTGTTAAGTTGTTTCACTTAGATTTACAGCTTCAATAACGTTTCACACTTTTTATATCATAAATCATTTGTTCAAATGCTTTAGCTAAAAGAAGGAAAAATCTGATTTTAAGCATTACATAGTTTTTCTACGACCTTTAATTCAAATACATGATACAAGGTATTCATGTCATATATTCTTTGAAAATAATGCAAAAAGATATAAGAAAAAATGCAAAAATAGTTTGTTTTTCGTTGTTATTGTTGTTCACGACTCTCTCCCTGCATTGATAGCAGAAACAATCCGGAATATCTGCATAGAAATGTCATAATTCTATCGCATGACTTTGGGAAGGAGTTGCAATACAAACTTTCTCGCTTGTGTATAAATTGCAAGAAGTTTGTCCAATCTTGAGCAAAAAAAAAACCCGTCATTCTACCTGTTTTTGTAAACACAGTTGGAAGTATAACAAATAAATGTTTTTCCCTCTTTATGATTCAAGGCATTTTAACCCACTAACTTGTTAAATTTTTTTTTATACCCAAGATTCATACTTCTTCATTATGCAAGATCATTTTCCTTTGCAATGTTACTCTTTCAGTAAGTGAAAAATTCAACTATCATACTAATATCATATTTTTTGTCAATTTCTGATTCAAGGATAATTCTTTTGTAAACAAACTTTTTCATGACACGCGTGTGAGTGAATGTGGGTCTACGTGTGCGCATGTGTGTGGATGAGCTGCTATTCTTCATACAAGACCGGAGCTATCCAATTCTACAGAGATATACTTTGAAGAAAAAGTATTTATACCTGGAAAAAAATTCAAAATGTTTTATAATTAAAAATGAAGCACTACTTTGGCATTTTATCATGATAAAAGCGAAAATATTATTATACGAATCTGATTTTTGCAGACTTCAAAAAATTCCACGTAAATAATATCAAATTATTTGTTGTAGAATTTTTCTTAAATTTCAACTGTCTTTTTTACTTTTTCACGTTTTTCTCGGCAATGTTTTCCATTACTACAATGAAATTCAAGGGACCTTCATTGTTTGATTGAGTACAGAATTTCAAAAATATGTTGTTCTTACTATAAGTGATTTTACAAACTCCCGCTTAAAACAACTCTTAAAAATCTAAACTCGTTCTAATTAAGAAATGATACATCGAATTTTTAAGTAATTCTGATAAATCTAAAATATTTTGTTTAGCCAATAATTTTGTGTATTTATTTGCTTGATGTTATTTTATTATTACTGATAAAAGGACTAATAATTCTTTTCCACATTTCACATCAGGCTTGTTTTGAAATACACGCTAATGAATATTTTCTCATCTTCAGAGCCTTTAATGAATAGTTCAGGTATAGAAAATTAAAATCAACTAATGAACCATCTCCATTATGCTTATTTTCAAAATTGTTTGGAATTCCATTAAAGGGAGCGAGTCAACTTCAAAGGAGCAGCTCTTGCTTATTTTTTCGAGAATGCTCGATCTCAATTGTTTGTTTGAATCCATTGTTCCATTGTTGGCATTAATATGGAAATGCCGAGAATTTTATCAAAAGTTTCTTACAATTCTTTTTAACATTTTTATTC
Organism: Argiope argentata; assembly: GCA_026289955.1. Taxonomy (NCBI): domain Eukaryota; kingdom Metazoa; phylum Arthropoda; class Arachnida; order Araneae; family Araneidae; genus Argiope; species Argiope argentata. The sequence goes on from JAOUZG010009418.1 coordinate 2,204,906, forward strand.
TTCTTTCCAACATTTAATCGCAGGAAATGTAGCTTATAAAATGATTGAGCTTATAAATTAAAAATTAAACTTCTAAATTAATCGTACAAAGTTTCTAATTAAATAGCAGTTTGACTTTAGGCTTTAATGAGATTTGAAAGTTATTTTTCTAGGCTTTTATTAAATGAATGTATAAATCTAAAATTTTCTAGTTCTTCTTACCTTTCCATTTGAATTTATATCCCAAATGTCATTTTAATGAAACGTAAAGAAATCTATGGACTTTCTTGTTATTATATAGACTTAATCAAATAAAGTTAAATAGTTAATGTCTATAAAGTTCACATAATCCTGCATTAGATTGAAAGTTATGTATAAAAAAGCCATAATTGCATTATTAATTATTAGATGTGCCTGTCTAAACTAGCTGTTATCCCTTTAATATTAACCCAGATATCATTGTCATAGACTGGCTAACAAAAGTCATTGTAAGAAAATCTCCTGCTCACTGACTGAGTACCTAATAAGTTAAAAAGAAATACTATTTTAGTACACTTTATATGGATATAAATAATAATAATAAAGATTTTACTTGCTAGCAATAGAATCTTCTCTACCCATAATGTTCACAAGCACTCAAATCAAAACTAATCACTGAAAACGAATCGAAACCAGTAATGATCCCCTAACAGAAAAAATTGTGGCGCCAAAAATGATGTTTCCGCTGAAAGAAAATATTAGTAATAGCTCCAGTTGGTCCACTAAGAGAGAATATAATGGATCAATACAAATATAAATAATAAAAACTTCAGGCATCAGCTCATTAACCGTTGTTACATTTACAGATAAAATTCAATGCCAAATACAAATAAAAGAAACTGCTGAAAGAAAATATTAGCAATAGCACCAATTGACTTGCAAGAGGAGAATAAAATGAAGCAACGCAGATATAAAGCATAAAAAAACTGCAGGGGTTAGGGTCATTAACATAAAATAAAGTAAATAAATTGTTAGGTTTACGATTCCCTTACTAATTTTTATGCGCGATTAGTTTTATTCATATACAAAATACCTATAACTTAAACATAAAAAAACTCTTTGAATTGCTTGATGCCGAAATAGAAAATTGGAATTTGCGAATTTGATGATGATGCAAATAAAATGGGACAGAGATATTTTATAACTCCACTAGCGTTGTTAGTAATACTGGATAACGGTATTTTAAATTATATTCACACCTACAAAAATACTTGCCCAATATTGAATGCAAATAAAGAACTTCCCAATTACAATGAACGAGTTATGAATGAATTCCTATCTTGAACCATAAATAATCTCCAAGACCGTCAATATTACATAGTGGTGGTTTTACTGAGATAGATTTTGATACCTTTATTATCTTTTTTATCTCCTATCTATTAACGTTATTGGACACTCACTGTTGAGCATCCGTTTATAAATGCACTAAATAAAAGACTGCATTGACACATTAAAAATAAATTAAAAATTGCATTGACTGTTTAAAATGTAAACAAGTTTTCATACGTACCTTCAATTATTCTATTGTTCAATACATATATCATTTAAATATGGTTTATTTCATAATACAATACGAGGCTCATCATTATAAATATAATTAGATTACAATACAAAGTAATGGATTGCAAATTCACTTACTACATATGTGAACTAAAAAAGATAAGTACTTTCTACATATGCGAAACATAAAATTTATTTACTACATAGGCAAAAAACAAAATTTACATACTACATATGCGGAATTCAAAGTAATACATTGCAAATTTACTTAGTACATATGCGGAATACAAAGTAATACATTGCACATTTACTTACTACATATGCGGAATACAAAGTAATACGTTGCAAATTTACTTACTACATATGCGAAATACAAAGTAATTGCAAATTTACTTACTTCATATGCAAAATACAAATAATATTTACTTACTACATATGCGAAACACAAAACACTTGAAGTATTGAATAATTTTCTTTAAAAAAAGTGAAATTCAAATTTGCCATTCCATTTTTGAATTTTTGATTCTTCATAATTTTGAATGCTCATCTAAATGAATCCTCAGTGCTGAGTTATATAACTTTTATATATGACATAAAAAGGGGATGACAGCTCTATCTGCAGATGCAAATTTTTAATTTACAAATGGATTAAAAAATTTACAATGTGAAATTCAAAACTTTTGATTTCATTTTCTTTAAACCAGATTGGATTCTATTCACTAATTAACCTTTATAAATATCATAAGAATATCCTTATATATTCTTGGCTATAGTAAATTTAGAATGCCGTATGTAAAATTACTATGTATTTTGCAAATTTATTATATGCATTGTAAATTTTCTTTGTAAAATTAGTGTGTACTACGTAAATTTGTCGATGTACTATTTAGTGTTACTATAAGTTATATTCACTTACTAATCATTATAAATATCATTAGATTTCTTTTCTATGATATGGGTTTCGTGTACAATTACCATAACTATGCGAAATTGATATGTAGTATGTAAATTTACCATATTTATGTAAAAAAAAAATTGTGAAATTAATAGGCATTACGTGAGTTTACAATGTAATGCTTAGTATTACCATATGCATATCTTCGTTAATTAATCATTTTAAATATCATTATAGTGCTTTTCTATTTTCTGGGTCGCTAGTAAATTTACAATCAACAATGTAAATTTGCTATGCAATATGCAAGCTTACCATATTCTACTCAAATTTTTATTGTAAAATTAATATATACTACTAAAATTTAGGATGTACTATATTCACTAACTAATTATTACAAATATCATTAGAAAGCTTTCCTACATTCTGGGTTACATATAAATTTACCTTGAATTATAAAATTTTAGTATGTACTGTTCAAATTGATCATATCCTTTTTAAATTTTCTTTCTAAAATAAGTATTTACAACTTAAATTTGCAATGTAGTATTACCATATGTTACATCTACTGATTAGTTATTGAAAATTAACTATAAAGCTACTGTGTTCATGTGATATGTAAAATTCTGATCTTATGTATTTGTGGTACTCTTCCTTTTTCTGAAACTCTCTTATAGAAGAATTGGCTTTATTTCTAAGAAAAATGCTGAAGCAAACGATGAAAAGTGGAAAATTCTGATTAATGCCTCACCAAATTAGTTCTGAATTATGAATTTAAAAAATCCTCGCCTTCCGTCAAAATCAGTTCGCTCTTTTACGAACCAGATTAAAATACCCAAGTGCTCTTCGCAATTCTTCAATGTCGGCAAGGCACAATTGGATCGCCGCCAATCGAACGTCAGGAATATGAAAAGGATTTACGCCAATAATTAATTTCCCGAATCTCACCTGAAAATACCTCTGAAATCGATCAATACCCCCAACTCGGCCGGATATAAGACTCTCTTATTGATTTATTGGATGGGAGCCTTAGAAAAATTTCGTAAAAAGACGAGACAAAGCCCGTTTCGTTAAACTTTTCATCGTTGGTTTAATGATGTTGAGACCGAAACGCTGGTGCAAGCTCCGCCGAAATCTTCCAAGCGATAACGAAATGCCGCGGGCTGTGCTGAGGTACGCAATCTGGTCCTTTGTTGCCAACTCCAGTTGCAGAAATTTATGGAGATGAGGGGTGAAAAAAAGCTCGAATCCTATCAAAGGATATACAAAGAGCTGGCGTGCATTTTTGTTTCTTTTTTGTGTAAAAAGTTTCCATGTTGAAAATGTCGTTTTTAAGTTTAAACTTCAGAATGGTTAAAGGCTATAATAAATGCATTGAAGTATCTGCGAAAAAAATAAAGTGTTAAATTTAAGGCTGATGGGTTTTTCTTTTTCCTTTTTTTTTCTTATGTTGCTGTTGCTATTAAGTTTCATGGAAAAGTTTCTGCTTAGAAAGAGTTTCCGAAATAAAAAAAAAAGGTTTGTTTTGTAAAAAGAACTAGCAGAAACTTAACTGCCTTATTTGTGATGTGATGAATGCTAGTGAAATCTAAATATAAAATAAAAATATTTTTATGAAGAAAAAACATGATTTATTCTGCTCTTTTTTCTTGCGCCTGTCGAATAACAGATGATAAAAATTTAAAAAAACAGCTAAAAATGAAGCCTAGGTAAAAAACAAAAAATAAATATTGTATTGCAAACGATACTGTTAGAATTCAAATAATAAATATATATATAATTATATATATTTTAATTGTGCATATTTTTTATTTATATTTTATATAAAAGAAATATAAAATTATATATTTAAATAATGAAAAAATTTAAAAATTACATAAAAAGTAAATTTTATAAAATTTCTTCTCAAATTTGGCATTTTACTAATGAAAAAAAGAAGTAAAACTACTCCAAATATATCAGTAAATAACAATTTGGTTCCTTGCCAAATTCTCTAAGAAGTTATATTAATCCCTCCTCCCTAGTGTATATACTTTATTCATTCATGGATCAGAAGAAAAAAAAAATTTTAATTTATGAAGAAAACAATGAATTAAAAATCAATGCATAAAACAGCTTTGATTTTTCTCTAATTTATTTTAAATTAGAGAAAAGAGTTCGCATTTTAACAAAAAAAAATCCAGACTTTGCATATATTCGTTTTTTGTTAGATTTTAAATCAAGCAAAATTTTCAAAGATTCAATAACTGGGCGTAATAATAGTTAAACAAAAAAATCTGTATTTTAATTTTTAAAGAATATTTTTTATTAAGGTATTAAAGTCTTAATCATTTTAAAATTTATTTTAATAGCTTATTCCTAAAGATCTCATAAACTAATTTGGGCTTTTAAATATATCTGAGAATAACTAAAGAACCTTCAAAATAAATGATGCAAGTCTTTAGAAGTAAAAACAAGAATCATTGATGAAACTACAAAAGAAATTTCTTTTCTAAAAAATGTATATAATTCTATCAAACAAGCTCTCAAAAGATTAATATTTACTTCAAAATAGGAAATGTAGTACCTTTTAAAAAAAATAAATGCTTGAATGATTTAATGAAAGCAAATAAAGTAAAACTCCAGGGATTTAGTAAAAATATTTATTAATGCGACATTTAGAATTAATGAATAAGTAGAAATCAGTCGTTTCGCCGATTTAGTAATTTATAAGGAAGGAAAAAAATACCTTTAACTTGTACAGTTTGGAAACGAAAAATCAAGTTTTACAAAATAAGTGCTTCTTTTTCTAACCATACACTCTTCAGATAAGAATAAATGAGAGAAAAAACTTTTAATATTAAATTATCTTAAATGAATCGCTAACATTTTCGAAAGCTCCTCTGTAATTTTGAGATTTAAAATAGGAAAAAATATTATTCATTTCCGTGAAATGGGAAAAACCTTTTTTTTTTCTTTTTCGTGTATAATGATAAATTCTCTTGAGCCTTATTATTTTTAAAAAATTATCTAGGAAAAAGTTTTTTCTTCGTATAATTTTATTAAATAGATTGGGCTTAACTACTCCATCGTAAAAACAGATGTGTGAAGGTTTTACGGAATAATATTTCTTCTTTCAAAGAATTCATACTCGGGATTTTAACATATGTCCATATTTAAGACTTTTAAAATACATGTTTGGAATTAATCCTGTCTGTCCGTTTTCTCTGTAAATATTTTGATTCAAAAACATTTTAAAATTAATGGAATTTGATGTGTAGATTTCCACCAAACTTTGATCAAAATTCCTTCTTAGAAAATCTGATTATCATCTTAGTTCAAGTGAATCCTATAACAACAAAACATATAGAATTAGATAGATAAAAATCTGTTTACAAGTTTAACATCTAACATGCAGATCTGCATTAAATTTAGAACTAAATCCGACCGTCGGTCTCTCTCTACTTTTGCATGTATGCAACATAAATAGCTCGAAAATGCAACTGACTGGATAAATGAAATTTAGTACTCATATTTACCATCAAAAGTGTATTATTTTCATCAAATTTTGAATTAAATCCATCAAAGATTTTTGACTTTCTGAATTTCTGTACTTTCACATACATATAAAAGTAAAGTCCATGATGACTTAAATGAATGAAAAGCTGCATAAGATATTTCTATTAAAACTCCGGTTTTGCTTTAAATTTGGGAAACAGAAAGAAAAAAAAGGAATTTTAAAAAGCATATTATGGTTTCATGACAAGCATATTCTGGTTTGGGAATTCATGACCTCAGCAAGGATCTATTGTTCTTTTTAGATGGGGAAGGGAATGATACCTTTTTCAGAGAGTATACAAAAAATTTCTAGTTATCACTTCTACTGATCTCTTTTATTATGTATCAGTTATTTAAACATCGTAAATGGATCAAGAGTTTCGTTTTGATTGAGAAAAATTCTGATCATTTGAAGACATCAGATATCTGTTGATTCATCCGATGTAGATAGTACTAAATACGAAAAAACTCGTGTTAAGCTTAAAATTATATTGCTTGATTGTTTCATTTGTTTTATCTTACATTCGATTTTTATGTATTCTTATGCATTAAAGACAAAAAAATTAGATATTGCTAGTATTTCTGTTTATTTTTCCTTTCATTCAATTTTTAATTGTCCCTAAAGATATTAAGAAATTCATAAAATTGTTCATCTTAAAGAAAATATGCATTTCCTATATTATGTTTCTAACCCTGCACTGCATTAGAACTCTGATCTGATTTAACTGTAGATTCAACAAACATTTGATTAATAAATAATGCATTTCGGAGGTCGGATACCATTATCGATCAATTCATTTGGAATTTATTTATGCAGCATGCATGCATTTGTTTTCGTGGGAATAGGCATGAATATTTCATGAATGGCATAAAGGATTCTAAAGCTCTACGAATTGCCTGCTGAACTTTTAATTTCGAATCAACGTTTTGTTCCTGTATTTTAAAAAGTAATTTTTATCTTATTAATTATAAGAATACAATAACGTCCGCTTTTCTCTTCGAGCTCTTTTGTGGTCGACTGATCCCTAACTATAAGCCTTCAATCATGATCAATCTTCCGAGACACTGAGGATAGCAGAATTGAGGGAGTTTTTTGTTTGGATACTCCTGGGAAATCCTGTCTACGCCTTATTCCTAAGATAATCCAGGGTCTGGGTTCCAACTCTTTCCGCGCTTGTTACTTTGCCAATAAGAAGACGACTTCATTTATTGAATTGCACGAGGGATATCCCGGTGGACTAGTTATCCTTTTGATCATATGTGTTATTTTATCAGATTTCTTCATTACTGAATATAAGATTGAATACAATTTTTCCTCTAATAAGCAAAACCATGGTAATACGAAATGATTCTTAGAAACATGTACCATTCATAGCATATGTTAACCCTTTGAGCTCGGAAAAGTAATTATATACATAATTATTCAATATACAAGGGCTTGCTTATTGCTCCAAGTGTGTGTGTGTGTGTGTGTGTGTGTGTGTGTGTGTGTGTGTGTGTG
>JAOUZG010009418.1:2248651-2328593 GCA_026289955.1 Argiope argentata
AAAAATTAATTAGAAGATTTGAAATTGCATGTTTATAGCTGAAAATTAAAAGCATTTTATTCATATCCAGATTTCTATTTACCACATTTTTTTAACATGGCCACATTCTATAGCAATTTTTTTCAGCTTAAAATAACTCATAAGTTTTTCTGATAGTAATGATACAAATTCTTTCATCAATCAGAAACAAAGGAAATAAGGATTTTTATATGGCAATTTATCTAATTTTATGCAACAACTAAATTGTACAGACTACCTACTCTGTACATTTTATAATAATGTCGTTCAATATACTTCAAAAGTTAACAGTAAATCTGTAATAATCAATTTGATCAGACTGGATTTAATCAAATTTTGACCTAATCGAAAGTCTATAATTTTAGAAATGTAGAGTAAACTGAGAAAAAAAATCATCAGTATGAACAGTGCACAAATATTATTTTACTTAATAAAACTAAAGAGAGAAATAGGTAAATAATATAATAAAAATCATTAGAAAATTAGCACTCATCTCGAAGGAGAATTTAAAAAATACATCATTTATGAAATTCTGATAATTTTGAATCCATTTTATTTCAAGATATCATTACAAACGTTTCAGTTCTTTTCTAAAATTGAGGTGTTTCAAAAAGTTCCCGGTTTAGCTTTGCAGAGTTTCCTGGTAATAGATGATGTAGATATGCAAAATCGTGTGCAGCTACAGTAAACAACAATTTTTATAAAAAAAAATTTCATATAGCATTGCTATGTCATTATCAATATCGTCGTCTATTCGATGTATTATCATTTTGTTAAGGAATATGATTCATGCTATATTTAACTAGCATGCGCACGTGATCATAAATCCGTTCTACCGATATTAGCACAACGATGTCTCTCTCCTTGAATCTTTTTGGAGGTTCAAAATATCTGTTTTTGGAAATTTTAGATCTATCAAGTTATATCTAGAAATAAATGGTCGTGTAATTGTAGTGTTTGAGACTTATGTTTATTTTATTTCAGAAACAATAAAAGAATTCATAAATCTAAAATCATTAATGTGTACTTTATAGAAGAAACTGATGATACCACCTCTGAAATTGCTCTTTCCACAAATAAAATCTATTTTGAAACGACTTTTCCAAAATCAACGAATATGACGAAGTACAGGAATTTAAATTTAGCGATCACAAAAATAATCGAAAAGTAGGATTATATATCTTTTGATACTCTCATGCTGTTTATTATGTGTATGCGCAACTACGAAGCCTCTGCGACAGGTTTCTAAGATTTAAAATGTCTGTCAAAATATTTGTAAACATCTTTAACTTTAGTAGATAATATATGCAAACAGATATTAAGAAAATTAAGATTATAACCGTTATTTCCTGATTTATCATTTCTCTATAACTTTAAACATTTTTCTATTTTCGTCATATAGCGAGGGGTTTCGTGTATGTGTGTGTGTGTGTGAAAGAGAGAGAGAGAGACATTGAAGGCAGAAAAAAAATAATTATCAATTAAATTATATTTACTTAAAATGCTTCTTCCTGTTATTCAGCATTAAACGTTAAATATTCACAAATCGAATCACAAAATTGCTGGTAAATTCATCCTTGATTAAAGGGATTCAAAAAAAAATTGTTACTTAGGCTAATTGCAGATACTTTGTTTGTGAACAGCATTCTCCACATGGATGACGAATCGGTATTCTTGGAAAAGAAACTCTGACCCATTCACTATGGACATGCGGGTAGTTAGCAATAAATCGAGCGTGAACCCTCTCACACAAAACAAATTAAGTTGCTTCGGCAGAGACTTTCAGGTTCTCGCCATTTCCTGCAGGGAATCTGCTCAAGTCTTTCCCATTTTAACCTTCTTATCCATATTCTTGGCATTTCTAGATACATGCGGTGAGTAATAGTTGCCAAAATTTTACTTTTTACTCGAGATTTCTGGTTTTCAAGATCAGACGATGAATTCTTTGTTTTTAGACCTTCTTAAATAAAAAAAAACATTTTACATTATGCTTCTCTGTCTATGAATAATTTAACTATAAAATATTTTGAGCTTGATGAATAAATTTTTGAACATGGTCTTTAAACCAAATTTAGAAATTTTTACCAAACTTTGAAAGAAATCTGGCAGGACGAGTACAATTGAAAATGATTAATAAGAAATCTAGCAAACTAAGTAGATGAAATCTGGCACGTGGATTTAGCATCTAAAGTGTGAATACTAATCCTATTTTGGAATATATTCATCAAGAAGTTGTCCAACTACCGGTCTGTATTTTTACACACATATAAACAAGATAACGCAAAGACACAACTTGGATAAATAAAATCTACACTCCGTTTTAGAGCTTCAATTGACCCAATTTTAGAATTCATTCTTTTCAAATTTTGCGTAAAATGTGTTAAAGGAATGATTGTTATAAGTTTTAATATTCACATTCTAGTAAGCGCAATAACTCAAATAGGCTATGACTTAAATGAGTAAAATTCGGTAAATTGTCTAGTTAACAAAAGTTGTAGTTTTATGTCAGAATGCGTCTTCAAACTCACGAAAAAAAAAGCATTCGAAATGAACATTTGATTTTCCTTACTACACTCTGTTATTTACTGCTTGAGCAGGAATCTGGAAAATTAAAATTTTAAGACACTCCCGGCTTTTTCCTCAGGAATGGAGATGGAAAATATATTTTATTCGAGAATATGCTGGGAAGTGTCACTGCCAATGATTCTGAAGAAATCAGTCAATTTACACATTTAGATTTGCATTCACTCCAACATTGATTGACCAATCATCAATTAGCATTATGCTGAATATATTTACATAGTATCAACAACTCAATGAAGAATAGAAATTCTTCAATAAAAATAATAGAAAAATAGGAGAAATTTAATTTTTTTTAATTTGAATATATTTAGTTTTAAAAACAATTAGGAATAATAATAATAATTAATAACTAATGTTAAAATAAATATTTTCAAAAACTATTTAAAATTATGTTATTGGCACTTATTATAATTAAATATATAAGCAAAATATTTTTTTTAAAAAAATCACACAAAATTTTTTTACTATACTAATAACACTATTTATTATGTATTTATAAAATTGCTTCATTGATCAACTATCACTTTTTCTTTTTTTGAGTCACCATTGCTCACTTAAAACCATAATCAACTCTTATATTCATTTTTATTAGAGTACATTTACTACAATGTTTTCGTATTCATAATGAAACAAGCTTTTCTTTTAAGCATGCCAAAAAAAATTAATCTGTTCCTGTCAGCTAAAATTTGGATAAAAAGCCAAAAACAGTACAATAGAAATAAATATTTGAAACTAACTTCCAATGGGGACCGACCGATCGATATTCCGCAAAGTTCATCCGGAATATTGATTGCCCTTAATTTTAATCAAATCTTTTAAGATTTGATTAGAATTATTTTTAAAAAAAGATTCGATACATTAGTAATTACATAGATCAAATAACTCTTTAAATTACTAATTAGAACTTCAAATTGCGATAGGCATTAGAACTTAATTATTTTAGTTTTTTTCTACTTATTATGAAATTGAAAATTTCATTAACTTTTTTTCCGTTTTAGTGAACAAATGAATAAGGCCAAAAAACTGTCTATATATATCATGTCATTAAATTATTCGAGAAATATATCTTTTAATTTAAAGTCGTCTTTCATTTTCTGAGGCATTTATTTTTCTTATTCCCTGTATAACCTGAGTTGATAATGAAGAGATTTTTTTTAATATCTAACTTTCAACAATTGAAAAATGCCAAACAATTAAATATTTAATGAAAACAATGAAACGACTTGAATCTAAATAGAGAAGTATGCTGTAATGTTTAAAATTTTCAAAAAAAATATCATTCAAAATTGTTAAGCTTCAGGAAAAAAATAATAACATAATTTATAATAGTAAACATGTTTTTGTTGTTTTAAAGGAGTATAAATTTTTTATTTAATTATATTTCAGGAAAATATAGAGTATAAAGGCTATATTTTCGTTTAATTTCTAATTTTTTTATTTTTATTTTTATTTATTTATTTATTTGAAAAAAATCCTTTTGAAGTGCATGTTCTAACATTTCAAAGTCTATTTATACCAAATTTGGTAACTTGGAATCAAATGACCTGGCTTCTAAAATATTATAACACACACTTTTTTTATTATAATTCGTAAAGATTAAAACTATTTTGAGCTGTCAAACTTTCTTGTTTACGGGGGCAACAATAATTATTATGCTGTGTATTTTTATTTTCGCATTATGTAATCACATATAAACATTCTATATTGACCGAAAAATTAATAGTGTAAAAAAATAAAGATGAACGTATACCAAAGTTTTTTTTAATAGTAATAGAGGAATAAATAAATATATATATATATATGAATAAAAAGGCTTAATTGTACTCGGAACAAAAATCACAAATATATATCTAAAATAAAGAACATTCAATCATAATATCGCCAATTAGTAGCTTCAGAATAATACTGATACCTTCAAATGGTAAAAAAAAATTAATTTAAGTAAAATGAAATTTTTAACATGTCCGCATATGTTAATAAAAATCAGCTTGTAATTTTACAAATATTTATCAACTTAGAAACTATGACATTCCAATAAAATATCTTTGAAGACCCATATTATCAAAACATTTTTATTGCTTTTTAGTATTATCGAGATATTTACCAAAATGTGTAAATATCCTTTATAAAAAATTGTTTCAATGTTTAGTCTGATGAAAATGTAAATTTTAAACATTACGCGAAACTTTAGTTTATTCAGAGAAGGATGCGAGGTTCAAAATAATCAATACGAAATCCATCAAGGATTTACATAAAAAAATTAATGTCGTTAGTGAGCCTTCAAAGTCATGAATTCTTCTTTGTCAAGAAAAAATATTTTTTCGTATGTTTTCGTATAAATTATCTTTTATATATAATATAGGAGATGAAAAATGAATATTTTATGAATATATTAAGGTCATGACATGTAAAAGGACAAAGCATTAAAAAATACGTTATGTTTTTAAAAAAATGGGGCAACAAAAATGTGTGGGTAATTGAATACTTTAGAATATTTTATAGGGTCTTAAAATTCTCTTTGAAAAGAATACATGAACATCTGTTGAATTATTTAATCGCATAAAAAATTATTCCATTGATTCAAAATAAGTACTGAATAATCTTATCATCTGTACATTTGCCTCGGAATCGAAATAAAATTGATGGTGGATAAAAACATGGATTACAAAAAGCATACAGGAAAAATTGGAATGCATTTTTAGAATGTGAAGTGAAATTAACCCTTTTACAATACTGAGCTCTCATCACGTGATTTCATAATGTTAGAATGCCAATTAAAGTTTGGAAGTAATTTTAAATAAATTTGAAGTACTACCAACTCTTTTACATAATGGGGGTTTTTTTCTTTAAAAAAACACATTTCAAAAATTTGTAACAGTATTCAACTAAACAATATAATTAATAGTGAATAAAATGAAGATCTAAATTTGAATTCCTTAAATGTAAAATATACCCCTAATCAAAAAATAAAATTAATAATTACCCAAATTTAATGAATTTATTTATGAAAATAATTATTTAATAATATTTCATTTAAACACTAAATGCCAAATTAGAAACAACTAAAATTATACTCAACGAGAAATTGGATAAAGACAAATCTTTAAAATTAACCCTTTGCACTCCGAAAAATAATTAGAGGCAAAATTATTCACCTAATACAAAGATTTGTTTATTCCTATGAAAAATAAATATACATAATTCTTTCAAGTTGAATTTCTTTGAAAAATTAATCTACATTTCTTAATCATTATGTAGGCATTTTTAACAATTAAATTTGAAAAATAAATAAATAAAACGTCAAAATTATGCACAATCTTGAATGGTGAATCAGAGGCACCATCGGAGTGCAAAGGGTTAATATATATTAATAGATATTGTTTAAAAACGCGTTGACAGGAAAAGAATAGTTACTGGTTGTAAAAGAACCAAATAATCAACTAAGTATCAGTGTTAGTCTATACCCTGATTTTTCAATCCTTCAAAGATCCCAAACATTCAAGTATATACATCAAAATTATAATGATAATTTTTTGAGATCTTATTGCGATCATCCTTTTCTGCGTAATAAATTCTTTTATTCCCTTGTTTTCCAGAAAGCCAATCTCGGAACGATCGCCGGTGTCTACTTACCGTGCATTCAAAACATTTTCGGTGTCATCTTTTTCATTCGATTGGTGTGGATTGTGGGTACTGCAGGGGCGATCGTCGGTTTCATCACTGTCTTCTTGTGCTGCTGTGTGGTAAGCAACTCTCTTTTCAGACCCTTTCTTGGTGGGGGGGGGTCTCAAACATTATGAGCAACAAGGTGATACTTTTTAAAAACTTCCATCCTTGGACTATTAAGGCAACGAATTCGGATTTTATCAAGGGTACTATTGTGTCATGTAAAAACTAATGTTTGAATCATGTGAGATACGCATTCAATAACGTATCTGACACGCCCATCAAATTGCTGAATTTTTAGTTTTCAGTCTACAATTCAGAAATAGAATTAAGAATTTTAAAAGGAAAAAACCAAAAATGTTTCAATTTCTCAAATGCTCCATTTATTATTACAAGAATCAAAATAGCATGCGTCATCTAATTTGGAAGTTAAATAAACTCATATGTCAAAGGATTAAAAGTGGACAGTAGTTAGTTATCATAAATAAACATCAAGTACTCAATAGAACGTGCTTTGAATGTATACACATGTAAAACTTTTGTTTATGAATTTTCATATCGAGTTTGGATCTCTTTTGGAATTGGTGCGTTCTCTGAAGCGGTCTTTTAGCAACGAATTCCCAATCAATCATTTTGAATAGGTTTCGTGTATATACATGCATGGCAAAACGTTATCAGTAGGTGGCTGAAATAATATTGCATTATCCTTAGTAAGTATCAGGTATCCTAAAGTACAGGAAAGTGGTCTTGAAGGAAATGTCATTGAAAAAGTAATCGACTTGAAGAGCTGATTCACTAACATGTGCTGATAAAGACTGGTAGGTTTAATGATTGTAAAATTCCTTAGCAGACTCGAAGTATCCTAAAATATTGAGAGCATCTAATTTGGAAATTAAATAAATTCCTACGTCAGGGGGTTGAGAGTGTACTGTAGTTAGTTATCATAAATAAACACCAAGTAATCAAAAGAATGTATTTTGAATATATACACATGTAAATATTTTGTTCATGAATTTTCATATAGGGTTTTGATGGTTCCTTTTGGAACTGATGCGTTCTCTAAAGGAGTCTTTTAGCAATGAATTCCCAATAAGTCTCTTTAGGCTTCGTTCACCAATATGTGAAGAAAATTATTGTTAAGTTGGATGAGGTTAAAACTCACTTCAGGTATCCTAAAATATTGAGTGATTGATCTTGGAGGAAATGTCTTTGAAATGTCATTGAAAAAGTAATAGACTTGAAGAGCGGACTCACTAACATGTGCTGATGAAGACTGGTAGGTTTAATGATTGCAAAATTCCTTAGCAGACTCGGAGTATCCTAAAATATTGGGATCATGGTCTTGGGACGAAATGCCAGAGAAAAAGCAATCGACTTGAAGAGCTGGCTCACTAACATATGCTGAAAAAGACTGTTAGGGTGAATGACAGTAAAATTTCTTAGCGAACATGGATTATCCTAAAGTTTTGGGTGGTGCAGCATGGTCAGGTATGGCTCTTGCGTCACTAAACGTCACAATATATCCCTCCTAAAATATTCTGAGCATGACCTTGGGACGAAAGGTCAACGGAAAAGCTATGCTTCTGAAAAAATGGCTCATCAACATGTGCAGGAAAGGACTTTTATATCCAGCAGTGGAGTGAATCCAAAAATTTGTATGATTTTTGTTATACACAATATCAGAAACGGAAAAGTGAAAAAGGAAAAATGATAAGCTCGTGTTAGAAATCATCTGGTATACGATTGCTCTTTACTTCTTTCTTTTCTGTTAAAATTCGCAGTCCCTACTACCAGAGATATTTGCAAAGTCTCAAAACCAACAATTTTTTTATGCAATATTCCTTATAAAATCTTGTCAGTGTTCTTGTAAAACTTCCTTCAGAATTCCTGAAGGAAAAAAAAATCTATTTGGTTACGGGATAAGTACAATCCAAAATTTATTAATCTTCAGAGCTATGAAGCAATGACTATTAAAAAAGTTTCAACGCTCAAAAGTGGAGTCATCCTTATTTTTTATATTAGAGAGATATTATTTTACGGAAAGTAAAATATTAATAGGGGAATTCTTATGCATCTAATTTTCTTCAGAAACTTTTTTCAAACAAGAAAAAAAAATTCAGTAAATCTTATTATATGAATGAATGACTAAACAATAAACAGGACAAATGCGTAATATTTTTTTTCAATCTACCTTATGGAATCAAAAACACGAAGTCGAACAGTTTTAATACGGAATATCTAGTCCCTTAAATATAACTAAACATGAAACCTGATTCAATATTGTAGGGGCAGTAGTGGCCTGATGGTAAGTGCTAGATCTTGAATCTGAAGGGTTTCCGGTTTAAAACCCGATTCCACCGTCGGGAAGCAAACTATCGTATAAGCAGGTATGGTGCATGTAAATCTGTTGGGGCTGAACGTCCTTCCGCTGGTATGGTGCGGAAGTTTGGCAAGGAGGTGCCAGATAAGATGTCGGCCTCGTCCTATGATCGGGGTTCGAAATAAAGAGGTCCATTCTAAAATATCCCTAGTGTTGCTTTAAAATGGGAAATTAATCTAATTCATCTGAACTAAGCTAACAAAATGTTAGTTTATTATAATCAAGAATTCCCATTTAAAACACATTTATTTTAACTCTTTATTTCAGACTTTCACGACTGTCATTTCCTTGAGTGCTATTGCGACGAATGGTATAGTACCGGGTAAGTGACTTTGTATTGTTGAGGTGAACTTGGAAAACGCGTCAGTTGAAAGGGCTTGACATAATAACGTTTCCTCTCTTCCGCAGCGGGTGGCTCCTACTTTATGATATCTCGGTCCCTGGGCCCCGAGTTCGGCGGTGCGGTAGGAATACTCTTCTACTTAGCCACGACGCTCGCGGGCTCCATGTACTTGGTCGGAGCCGTAGAGATATTTCTGGTAAGTACTCTGTTACATCACTACACCTTCGCCTACACGATGTTTAGATTTTTCACATACACAAGATTTTCAATGCATTTTAAGGAAATCCGTTAAAACTTTTAATGAGAAATATTTAAGTACATTTCTTAATTTGTTAACAAAAGGCAATTTTTTAGTCTTATTATCACGTGAGAATGTAATGTTGTTTTGGTTTGAGGTTTTTAAAGTTCCAGAATGCATGGGCGACAAATTGGCGATTTATCTCTTTTAGAGGCATCAATTTCCGATTCAGGGTTGTTACTAGCATATGGTAAAGATGGCTGTCACATTTGGCGACTTATCACCAAGAAAAAGCTACAACTTGGAACGAATGTTCGCCATGTACCCGATTCTCGACATTTAGAAGCATGTGTATTCTGATAGTCAAATAATTTTTTCAAACCTGTTTAGTTTTATTAATGATTTAAATTAATTAAGACTAACAATGCCTTAAAAATAATAATGGTTCCACCCGATAAAATGAAATTTAAGATAGTAGATTTCAGTTTTTATACATTTGGTCCTTTTTATTTTTTCTTATATTCTACTAACAATTTTCGTGGTCAGGCTGGAAAGTTATCGATAGTCACAAGAAATTGAATCTGATACCAACGGAAAATTCAGTGTTAGTTATAAGAAATTGACGTGGCGCATAACGTCATTTTTTAAAGCTATATTATATTAACCAGTATATATTAAAATATATTAACCAGTTAATCTGTGAAATTTATTTTAAAATCTCTCGTCATCTTTTTAAAAGCAAATGATGGCGTATACACCTGTCAAATTCCAATACAAACGGTTGAATTGGAAATTTTGCAAACAATCATAATAAAGCGAATAAGATTTCATTTTTATTAGTAAAGAGCTTACACATAGACAGCACAAAAATGAAAATTTGAATTAACATGTATACATTTCAAACGCACTTAACTAGTTAAATCACTATTTTTCAAATGCTTTTCCCAAAGAATGAAATTATTACTGTTATGTTCTAAGAATCGAAAAGTTATTTACTGGGGGGGGGGGACGAATTAAAACCCTAGATTTAAGTGACCAATTTTTCCGCAGTTTATTTCTTTTATTTGTCTATTTCTTCATAGTGATATTAGTAGTATTAGTAATTTCTTCAAAGTAATATATTCACAGTATTTATTCCTTTTCAACGTAGTAATAGCGATTTCCGCCCTATTTCAGAACTACTTAGCACCGCAACTTTCGCTCTACGGCGACTTCAGAGACGATCAAGAGATAATGTACAACAACTTCCGGACGTACGGCACCATCCTCCTCATACTGGTCGGCATCATGGTGTACATCGGCGTGGCCTTCGTCAGCAAGCTGGCCCCCATCGCCCTGCTCTGCGTCATCCTGTCCATCGTCGGTGTCTACGTGGGAGTCTTCGTCAACATGGATGGAAAAGAAGGGGTCGAGTAAGTTCACTTTATAACCTAAAGAAGATTTTCTTAAATTACGTGTCCCTTCCCTAATTAAATTTAGGTTTGGATAAAAAGTGATCACCAAATTTTGATTCAAACATGCAATCGGAGAGTGAAAAGGATGCAAAGGAGAAGATGTTTGCATTTAACGACGAAGACTCGTGGTTTTGTGAGACGTATAGAGTATAGATAATTAGTAACACAGTAGGCAAAAGGTTCTAATGCAATGTACGAAGAATGTGTAAAAGGAATAAATAATTTCCCGTTTCCTGCTTCTTGGTCACAACATTTAATATTATATAAAATTTCTTCGTACCACTGCTGAAAGCTTTTTTATAACATTTGGTTACGCATATCAATACGAAATTTCGAGTTAAAATAAAAAGCGGTCAGAAAGAACACAGCACTCACATAAAAAATTGAACTAAAAGGTATCTGATTGGGGGGAATACGAGAAATGCGTCTCACCACTTTATAAGATGGAATCATCGAAATGTTGTCGTTTGAGAATCCGTAGACGAACTATACAATAATAAGAAAGGAATAAAATATCAATGTTTGTATTTTCATAATTTAAATGTTTGACTAAGAATCATCATTTTATAAAACAATAGAAATAGCTGTTGAGTTGTGACTATTTTTGGTCCGCATTACTGCTTGCTAAGAATTATTATTCTTGCATTCGATAAGAATGTAAGGTCTAGGCCCTTATCTATTTTAATTATTAACGAAATTATAATAGAGAAAACTTCGTAATGAAAAAAGCGTTGCTCTATAATTAAAAAACTAAAAAGTTCTGGTAAATAATTAAGTCACGATTTGAAACTAATCTTCTTTACGGAGCCATAAAATTCAGCTGTCACAAATCTGCTGATGCCCCAGTAAAAGAAAAAAGTTCCCCTTATTGAAAATATATTTAAAAAATACACATATTAATTATTAAAGGACTTCGGCGGATGGAATCGTAATATTGCTGCAAAAACTAATTGTTCTCCATTAATATTTCTTTTGTTTAAAATTCTAAAAAAAATGAAAGTAAATATTTATTGTACGTAATTACTCATTTCTTTTGTTTCAGTTTCTGCGTTCTGGGAGATAGAATTCTCACTTCTAAAAACAACGTGGCGTGCAGTAAGGACAAAAACGACACCAACTCTCTGTTCTACACGTACTGCAAGAAACTGTCCAACTCAACCGCCAGCAACCACACAGAGGACGCCATCTGGCAGTGTGATCCGTATTTTGAGGCAAACGAAGCTAAACTGGTTCCAGCTATACCCGGACTTTCCAGTGGAGTGTTTTGGGGTGAGAAGTTTTCCTTATTGTCCTTTATGCACTGTCCTTTTCCCTCTTTTCTGTATACGTAAAATAATGGGAAATTAAATGTTAAAAATTATGATCCCGGCCAGGGATACATTTCCGAGCCTAGGGTGGTAGGCAGAGAGAAGACTACAAGCGTATCGATATAAAAGGTTTGTTTTTATAGTTGCCAAATAAATAAATTTGCAAAATATATAAATTTGATATATAATAAAATATCAGAATAATATGAAAATTTCTTCAAATTCATTTGCCAGCTTCCCAAATACAGGGTGCTTATAATTAAAGTTCCTCTTTTAAATGGTCTTAAAGGGAAAACGACTGGACCGACCTTATCAAACTTGGTAATCGGTTGCAGGAGGTCATGGGAATTTCTTTTCCATTTCCCTCCCCCCCGAAAAAAAAGGTTCAAAAACTCACCAACAGGAGAGGAAAGATGCTGCATGCAATATCATTAAGCAAAATAAGACATGAAGACACCGATTTAAAATGTGTTTAATCGTTTCTGAAACTTATTATAAAGGATGTTCATTGGGGCATCCACCATTTTCTGAAAACAACTTAAATCACATTACTGCATTTTCAACAGTAGCTCTTACCATATCTGGAGAAATATTAGGCTCATATCGCATCTTCCAGTTCTGCCATATTGTTTAGATTATCCCCATAAACAGTGCTTTTGAGATTACACACTTTGAATGTGCGTTGCAACAAGTTAAAGAAACGATTAAACACATTTTAAATCGGTGACCCTACATAATATTTTGTTTAACAAACTTGATACAGCTCCATTTTACCCCTGATAGTAAATTGTTCAACTTTTTCGGAAAAAAGAAAGTTATATGACCTCCTCTAAATTTTTTGGTATATTATATTTGGCAGTGTAGTTTTCCTTTTTTGGCCATTTCAAACTGGAATTTTAACTATAACCGCCCTGTATTTCATAGCGCTCGCTTTGTTGATAAAATATTTATAAACACTGTATATATGCCTCAATAATATTGCTTGTATGAATGAATAGCGGGCAGTCTGGAGTATAATGGACAAGAGAGACAATTTTGTTTTCGCAAAATTAACAATTTAAAAATATTCCGATCTTAAATAAGTCATTATCATGCTAAAATAGTTTCAAAATTTGCAACTACTTTGCCCAATTTATTGATAAAAATAGCCTCATAATGTACATTACCTAGGACCGCAAATTATCTAAATCAACCATTGATTTTGATAACTTTTTCCATTTTAGAATTCCCATGATTTCTAAAATTATTGCTGGAATCACTTCTGTAAAATTCGTCCGAGTATTCATCAACTTGATCATAATTGAAACTAAATAATCGAAGTTTCGAAAATAGTTCAAAAGTCGATGAAGACGTGGCTTTATGATAATCCTGAATTTGTACCGAAAAATTAAAATTTTTAAATATTAGTTTTATTGATATGTTCTTACTTGGAAATGTGCAATGATATTTATATTCTTTTAATATTTTATTTAGATCTCATGAGATATTCCATGGTGGCAATAAAGAACAGAAAACAAAAAATTTTAATTCTTGACTAGCACAATAGCTTCAATTTACAATGCTATAAATTAATCAAGTTACTTGATTGTAGAACAATTTTTTATTCGACTTTTCTATTGGCATTTACATAATGAATCGTGACAATAGTGTAGATTAATTGGTTGATTTGATTTTTATGGCGCAAGTGCCAAAAGTAGGCTATACTGCGCCAAACATATGGTTTGAGGGAATATCATGTGAGAAGTTAAAATTTAGATAGATACACTAAAATTTGATTAAGAAAAACAATAAAAAAACAAAGCTAGAGGTAATTAAAGTAAACCACGGCATTTATTAAACAACTATATAAGATAATAAAATCCAATATTCTTTAAAAAGTTAAAAATGTACTGATGGGGAGGCTCTCCCACCAATTCTCGCACGTCAGGTGAAAATGAATTAAAATAAATCGTACGATGGGAATTAAAGTTTGGACACTCAACCAGGATGTGCGAAACACTAAAATCAACATTACATGATCTTGGGGCTCTCTCGCCGAATATTAGGTATTTGTGAGTGAAACGAGTATGACCGATGCGTAGTCGAGTCAGTTTCACTTCAGTAGTTCTTAAAGAAACAGTGGGCAATAAACGAACGTGCGGTTTAATAAAATGTAGCTTGTTACTAGTCTCCAGATCCCAAGATTCCTGCCAAAGGGAATGGATATAATGAGTGATTACAAGTTTTAAATCACGATAGGGAATTGATGTTTGATATAAACTAGAAGCTGACTGGTCAGCGTCTTCATTGCCCAAAATTCCAACGTGACTAGGGACCCAGCAGAATGAAATAAAAATGCCCTTGTCCTGTAGTGTTTGCAAGCAACATAAAATATCTACTGCCACAGGATGCAACCAGTTGCCAGGATGGGATAATATGGCAATAGTGTAGAATCACAGGGAAAGTTAACCCTAATTATTAATGTTCTCTACAATGGCAGTGGCAGAAATTACTTCTATAGACAGATCCTTTGCTTGTCTAAGAAAGATCCCTGCTTTCTTATGTATCTAAACGAAGCTTTCGTTAAGATGAAAGAAAAAATATACACTTTTTTGTGTATTTGGTGGTCAATTTCTATTGATCTCAACCTGTTTCTTATCAAATAGCATTTTTCTGAACGAAAGTGACTTTTTTTCATCACATTCGCGCCTTTTCATTCCTTTTTCCCATTGGGGCTGGTATATTCAAAATGCCATTTTAGAAATTAATAATTCCTAGACATTTATTGAAGGTGCTTTCAATCTTCTTTTGTAGATAACATCGTAGTTCGATTCCGTGACAAGGGTGACGTCATCGATTTGTCGGATGATCCAGAACAGTACCAACCCAAGGGGCGAGGAACCTACAACCAAATTCTTGTCGATATAGCAACGTCCTTTACGTTATTAGTTGGAATCTTCTTCCCGTCTTGCACTGGTAAGGAAATTCCCGTAGAAGGGATTCTGAGTTACGCAAAAATATTAAAATATTACTCGGCATCTCCTAGATATATTTGCATTCTTTATTCATTAAAATTAATTATGTTAACACTGTTTTAATAAATTTTTATTAAATTGATTTAAATTATTATTTATTCAAATTCATTTTTTTATTTTATTTTAATTAACTTATTTTAAAATATGAAGATGTAGAGAAATAGTTTCGCTACTACTATTTTGCTCTGTATCGAAACACATAGAATTAATAAAATTCATTAATAAGATTAATTTCTTTTGGTCATTTTCTAAAAGAAATATTTCTTATAATTAAAAAAATCCTCCAAATGAATATATATGGTACTATTCGATGTTAATTAGAAATATTTCTTCCCTTTTTTCCATAAAAGAGCCTCGTAGGATTATAAACCATATACTAAACTATAAACTATTGATTCAAAACTGTTCTTTTCAATATCAACATATTGATCCTCTACATGAACGTAGGCATGATTGGCAATTTGAAAGAAGATGGACAATTTGAAGAACATCCCGAAAATTTCGTTGATTGAAAGATTTAATAAATGAGTTTATCAGCTTTCATTGTTTCGATAAATAATCAACAATATAGTTGAGTCTCCAATTTAAATCGCCAAAATAAAAATAAATTCAATTTTCATTCATTTATTGATTTTAAATACTTTAAAAATTTTAATTCAGTTTCTACTTAGGTCAAGAAAGAAAGAAAAATTGTAATTACTTTTCATTAAGTAATACAATTAATATAAATAATTTATCAAACAATTATGGATTTTCACCTTTATGTGAAAAATTACTGAAATCCTTGCCTTTTACTGACTAAGCTACTGCCTGTTTATTATAATTTTCATTACAAACTGCTCAAACTCTATTTAAAGTATTAAAAATTAATTATGTTTGTGAATTAATATTTGAAAAACTGTATTAACATCAAGTGTCACCCACTGCAAGTTTTAAAAAAATATATTTGAACTTAAGTAGATGAATAAAAAGTATTTTATTAAAGATTGAAAATTTGAACAAGATATAGATATTTGAACAATGCAAGGGAGAGTCTGATCTAGGGATAGATCAGATTCTTGAACATATTGTTGAATGCTGTAGCTAAAAAAAACTCGTTTTTGGAGAGCCGCATAAAGGAGCTATTGATTCATATTCTGCTGTGATTAACTTTGATGATCGAATATATTAATGATTGATGCATTATTACATTTTTTCAGGTATCATGGCCGGCTCTAATCGGTCTGGTGATTTAGCCGATGCTCAAAAATCAATTCCCACTGGAACACTCGCTGCACAATTGACAACCTCCTTTGTCTGTATCCTTTTGTTACAAAGAGTTACATATATAGATGTTTCGATAAAGAACGCGTTTCGCAGATAAATGGATTGATTTAAAAATTCTAAGCTAAAATGTGGCATAATTAGTTGCAACAGCAGAATTTCTTTTAGAATACCAAAAAGTTGTAGGAACAAATTAGCGAAAGAACTCGATGTTGACGTTCGAAATATAGTTTATTCTTTAAATGTGAATTTTACATAAATTAAGAACGCTCTATTAACATAAAGATACGAAAATAGTTTTAAAATGCCAAAAATGTTAACAAAAAAAGGGGAAAATAAAAAAAGAAATTATTTATTTTTCATGATAATAAAGTATCAGATAATAAGGTATTCATGATAATCAGGTATATAAACAGGGTAGAGCCAATGTGAAACTCTCCTACTATTGATAAGAAAAAAATAACTTGTAGAGAAAATTTACTTCGCGATGAAATTTATGACATTTTTTTTCTGTACTAGTAACTGTTCTTTATTTTATCAGAGGCACTGCGGAATTAGCTACACACACACGGAAACTGAATCTTGGATACCGCTAAGCATCGAAGCTTTGGCATCATCCATTAACATGTTTGAAAGAAAACATCATTGATTTGCGGTAAATGTGCTGAAACAAATCACACGAATTAAATATCCATCTGAAGAATATGCATGCTGTTTTAGAAAGGAAGCAAAATAAATTTTAACCGAAATCATCATTACAAATGCTACAATAATTTTTTGTGCTGTTGACATATTTTGCAAAGAAATAATTTGATGAAAATAGCGTGCAAAAGAAATGTTAGTGCATTGCGAATTGTTAAAAAATTACAAGCGCACTGCCATGTTTTGAAATAATTTCACAATTTCAGGATCATGGAAATATATAATAGCAAGTAAAAAATTAGATTTTTATCATTTTAAAAAATGTAATAAATACTTAAAATTTGATAAAAATAAGATTTTCATTTTTTTTTTGTCAAATTTGAAATGATATTTCATTATTTTTAATTTGACAAAAAAAATTGTATTTAGATACATTGATGTTAATAAGACCTGTTATGCCTATGAACAAGTTTATATCATTTTCCCATAAAATAAACAAAATGTGTCTATTCCGAATTATGTCTATTTTAAAATGTAATATTTGATATAAGTTATAAAATGCCCCATTAGGTAACTGGGAATGGCAAAAGTGCACTATATGCTAAATTAGCAATAGTTTAAAAGATTCATGATAAGTGATAGAAAAGGTTAAAATGTTTCAAAAAAAATTGCTGAGAAAAATATACAAGCAATACAAATTGAATCCAAAGATTTATAATGTATGCATTCGATCATTTTTTTTATTTGAGATTGCTTTAAAATTAAAATAAGAAAACAGAATCCATGATTAGAAGGTATTTTTTTAATGTGGAAGTAATTATTTCGTCTGAAATGTGTACCACTAGAATATTAAACTACATAAAAAGAATTCTGCATAGATTTAACCATAATTATTATACCTTGCCCAACGAACTACTCAACTAGAAGATAAAGAAACGTCTTGCGAAAATTTAAGATATTTATTACGAATTCATTTTGCGAGATCAATATCTAAGAAATAAGTACTTGGGGTTGTATCGAAGCAAGTAAACCATAAAGTTTCAAAAAAAATTCATTTCTAATAAAGTAGAAATATTTGTTAATCGTCTTTTGCAACTAAACTTAACTCCTGTAGATTGTTCCGGCGTATTTCTATTTGCTGCCTCTTACAACAACCTCTTCCTCCGAGACAAGTAAGTTTCCATTTTTTTAAATTCCCTAAAAAAAATTACTCTACGTATCAAGTTAAATTTAAAAGTAAATTTCAACTAACATCAGGTTAATAAAAATGCATTACAATTGATTTTTCCAAACATTCTCAACGATTTAAGCATTTTCATTACATAAAAAAATATGCAGTTAAAATGTGTTCATTATAAGTATATTACAATACAACCTTTTTTTTAAAAAAATATCAATAAATTCAGTCATTTCATATTCTATTTACTTAAATTACGAATTTTTATTATTGACTATAGCTAAGGAAAGTATAACAATTCAGTGTTGTTTCTGAAATTATTATACTTTTAAACACATTTTTCCAAAGTTTCTTTAAAATTACAAATCTTTTTCGGAATTTTATTACAACATATTAAGTATTATATTTATTAATTTTATTCGATAAGCTGGTAAAACAGTTTACAAAATTTACTGATAAAAGAAATAGTTTAAAAAGAAAAAAAATTTAACATATTCGGAATTGTAGCAAATATTTTTAAAAAGAAAAATGGCTTTAATTGATTCAAGTAACTATAAGTTCATTAATGAATATGTTGTTGAGCCATTAACTGTATGATTGATGAGATGCCTTCTAATGTGTTTCTTTGCCCCTAAGGTTCGGAGAAAGTGTGGGAGGTAATTTAGCGGTAGCGATGTTAGCGTGGCCACATCCACTGGTCATCGTGATAGGGTCCTTGCTGTCCACTATCGGTGCTGGTATCCAATCACTTACAGGTAAGAGCAGGTTACAGTTTTTTTCCCTCTCTAAACATCATTGCGATTCGTTTCTTACCGACACTTGACATGAAATGCAAGAAAATGGGACCCCGCAAAACCTTATCTAGGAACAACCAAATAGAATAAAGCTTAGAATTCCATCACGCGATCATATGGTTACAGTTACGAATTTGTTATATTACTTCCCAATGTAGTAATTCTTCTGGTAAGGATAATAATTTTACAGGTAGCTCTGGGATACTGAATGAAAGAATCAATGAAGCTTTAGCGACGAATTTGACGACAAAATCGAAAATTCCAGAGACAGAAATAATGTTGGTACCATTAGAAAACAAGTTTTAACACTCTTTCCAGTATCTAATGTTTTCAAAAATACATAGATAATATAATTTCATTGCTGACTCTCCAACCCACCAGAAGGCACATCGATAACAAATATTGAATGACCGGACCGCCGCAATAACAACATTGGTGGGAACTATGATTGAGGGGTATTGCCGGTCACGGTACAACCTTTCCCTCAGGACATACGTCTCGCTATCGATGAGATGAGCCAGACCCCCACTTTTTCGTGTACCCTCCAGAGTAGCAAAATCCAATCACCCTACCAGAAGCCTCTCATCTTCATTTTGAGGTGCTCCCGAAAGGCATTAATTTCATTGTAAGTCTGTTCTAATAACAAGTTTGGAACTTGAAAAAAAAATCCATCAAGGAAAAGAAATATTTTTTTCTTCAAAATAGGATTTCAAACAATTTATTTCTCAGATTTACAATTATCGAAATTGGTCGGGATGGCCTTGTTGGTAGAGCGTTGGACTTCATAGGACTCGCCACCCAAAAATAAATATTTCATCAATTTTGACAAAATTTGGTTAGCTTTCTTATATTCAAATGTAAAATGCTCCAAAATTTAAATATTTTTTTAAAAAAATTCCATGTTAGAAATTAATTATTTAACATTTTAAAAAAAACGATAAATTAATACGGTAGACTAATTTTTAGTTCTTAAAAAGGTAACCGCTGAAGATACTTATGAATGCATGAAATACAGGAAAAAAATAGTTTCATAGTCTGAATATATATAAAATAAGCTATCTACTCGATTTAAGATCTGAAGTCAAGTATTGATCATTTTATAAATGGGAAACTTTTTTTAAAAAAAATTATGTTTGCCTTTTTGTATATATATATATAACCAAGTTCTGTAACCCGATCCTTTTTTAGCAGCTCCATTATTATTATTTTTCCAGGTGCCCCTCGCCTGTTGCAAGCCATCGCCAGGGATGGCATCATTCCTTTCCTAAACGTCTTCGAGTACAGCAACTCTAGGAATGAACCAACCAAAGCCCTCTTCCTCACGCTCACTATATGTGAATGTGGGATATTGATTGGAAATTTAGATCACATTGCGCCCATTCTTACCATGTAAGTTATATGTAAGGTTTTTTTCACTCTCATTTAAAGAGGGTAACCAGCCCTAATTTGTTGAATTCTTCCTACAAAAAAGGAAGAATGACAGAAATAACAAGACGGACCTTTATTTGTCATAGAATCTAGATATAAGCTCATTCCCAATGTTAGAAGTAAAATGCGAATCGAAGATCAGCTAATGAGACTATATTAAAAACTAGCCGCCTTTGGTGACCAGCTTGTCTACCTAGATTATTGACATTTTAAGCTACTAAACTATTAATATGAAATAATTTTTTATTATCATAAGAGAATATGATGTTTTTTTTATTAGGAAAAATTTACGGGCAAAAAAGATTTTGATCTTTTTTTACCAGTATTGCCTTATTATTATAAATGGTTCTTTAAAAGCAGACGCGTTTTTAAAAGAGTTGCCAACTTTTGCCAGTATTGCTTTATTATTACGTATTCGTCTTTGACAGCAGATGTGTTTTAAAATACAGACTATGACATCATAGCTGTTATTTCATCTCAAAATATGTCGAGCTCCAAAATTTTGTTCGCCAGCTAGAAAAATTAAAAATGAAAGTTTAACAAAATTATTATTTGAGAGATGGGATAGAGACTGATAGAGAAGTCACGTGATAGTTTCAAACCAGTTTAAACAAGTTAATGCCTTAAATTAATTCAGATAAATAATGACTTAAGAAACAATAATGTTCTTACATAATAACTTGAAATTTACGATCGAAGATTTTTCTTTTTTACTAAATTTTTGCACGAGATGGAAGAATATGAATTTAATTGAATCAATCCTCTACCAATTACAGCGGAGGGCAGTTAAAGGATGTGTGTACTTCGGAATAAAAGATGAAATGAAGATTCTATTTCGGAGATGATGCCCAAAGAAAATTAATTTTTTTATCTTAATTGAGACATTGTACATTGGTAATTTAAATATAAATTGAAAACATTGTAACTGATTGTGAATCAAATTTCAGAAAATTATAAAAATAAAAAAATGATTGTACATAAATAAAAATTCCTTTATAAAGGTAATGTTCTGAGGTTTGAAATAAATTGAAAGAGTATTTTAAAGGAAATAGATTTGGAAAATATAATTATGAATTTCCATAGTTAAATCATATTTAATACATATTAGGTGACGGTAACGTCTATTTGTTCAATTAAGGTTTATCTTTGATACCTATTTCTTGATTTATTTTCATTCTTTCCTCTGTCTCAACAGAGTTGTGAGAGACGTCGCTAGCAATCTCCAGGACAGTTCTTATAACATTTTGAAGCCCCAATCCTCAGAGAAGCAGGGAATTAAGCGCAGCTGCAAAAGAAGAATTGAGCTTGAATATAAACAGTGAGGGATATAGCGACAGAGACTGTCATCCTATAGGAACAAAAAAGTTACAGTGAATGGATATCAAAATAAATTGAAGGCTTGAATAAGGATGATGTATGCTTGTTAAAGCTTGAGACAAAAGACAGGCAAGAGAAATGTTCTCCTTCAATGCTCAATGTTGAGTTTTCTCCAGAACGCTTCTCTATAGACTGTTTATTTTGAGCATTTTAACAAGCTGTGGGAAATGTCGCCGTCTTCGTTAAATTTGATGCACAAGGGGTTGCCTGAGGGAAGAAAACCTAACGATCGTTTTAGAAATCACTTGTGCAATAAGTTTATCTTGAATCCTACTTCTAATCCAATTGGTGATTATGTTGATGTCTTGGTATCAATATAGATATTTTCTATAATGATAATTATTTGGGGTAATTTCGGCAGGATTCTTTCTCAGATTGGGGATCATATCCTCTTGAGTGGTTCACTCTATGAATGGCGTGTATCCCTTGACTACTTTTATAAGAGCGTCTGCCTTTTAGTTCCATATGCATTCCATACTAAAGAAGCATTCAGAAATGGCAAAAGTTCAAATGTTTACATATAAACTTATATATAACACCATTCCGCAATATATAATAAGAGAGCTTTCTGTGCCAGCATCTGTTAGCGTTTTATGTGTGGATTATTGATTTGAAACGAAATAGCAGCTACTGTCTGTCCATAAGGAGATCTCTGCCCGACAGTCGCCTATGTTTACGGCGGGCGTTATAGAAACAGGTTACTGCAGGAAGAGTCCATTTCGCAGAGGTAGAAATTCATTCAAGTTTCTTACGTTGGCGCGTTTAGCGACTAATTGGCGGTGTTGATATATTGTCTTTAATTTTCGAAAGCAAATTCGAAAAATTATTCACTGGGCTGAAAATCATTTGCGTACTTGGAATTTTGAAAAAATATATTATTCTTGCTAGAATAATACAGAATTTCCTATCTGATTAGTGCAGAGAGAACAGAGTGAATCAAGTAGAAAAACTGAATAATTATTTAAATGTCTAACGACTGCACAAGAAGAAGAAAAAATTCAGTAGAATCCAGCATGACAAAAAATTAATTTTCCTTTTATTTGTTTTAAATTTATGTAACTACTTAAGATCAAATTCTCCGCAGCAAACGCGAAGTAATCTGTCTAATTCAACATGAAAATAATAACATAATAATCATAATTGTTTCATAATTTTTATAAAAGGTTGCTGTTATTCTGTTACAAAGTAAAATATCCATTGTTAAATATGCTTAAAACCTCTCCAAAAAGTTTTTTTAATAAATGATTTTCAGCCCAGTGAATTATTTTTCGAATTTGCTTTCGAAAATTAAAGGCAATATATCAATACCGCCAATTAGGCGCTAAACGCGCCAACGTAAGAAACTTGAATGAATTTCTACCTCTGCGAAATGGACTCTTCCTGCAGTAACCTGTTTCTATAACGCCCGCCGTAAACATAGACGACTGTCGGGCAGAGATCTCCTTATGGACAGACAGTAATGTTTCTATCTATTTACTTTCTTTATGTAAAGAAGAACTTCAATTATAGTATGGATTTTAAAATAAGGCGTGATATTACATTTTTGTCCCTTGATTTTCTTTTCTAGGTGTTTCTTGATGTGTTACATGTTCGTAAATCTTGCCTGTACCCTCCAAAGTTTGCTCAAAACCCCCAACTGGAGACCTCGCTTCCGTTGTTATCATTGGTAAGAACTTGGTTTCCTTTTTTTTTAAAAAAAAAATCCAAGAAAATGTTTAAAACCCTTTAAAAGTTGAATTAAAGTTATAGTACAAAATAGATTATTTATTACGAAATATAAGTAAAAGGAAAAGAACATTATTGCATTAAGTGTCAAAAAGTTCCTGAATTAGCTTTGTTATATTGCAAAAAAAAATGAACAACTTATTGGTGGCCTAATTTATGCACTATTAACACGATTTTTTTCTTTATTTCTGCTATGGTTTTTCCCATCTCATTTAAACAATCTGTTGCTTCTTTAACCCTGTTAAGGGCCATTGGAAGTATGCTTCCCACCAAATTTATCAAGCTTCGAATGAAATTGTATAGATTGGGATAAATTCTGATGCATTTCTCAGTAGAGCAGTGGCTTAAATGACTTAGTTCCTTATCTCACACTAAATGACGTGTTTTTATTTATTCCCTAATTATTAATTAACCAAATTAACTAATTAATCAAATTAAATTTATCAAATAAGTCAAATGAATCACTTATCTTGTGCCAATCTCAATTCTCAATATACCTTTACTAGAAAAAAAATGGCGCTTTAAAAGATTAATCATCTGGTTGATCTTTTACTCTCCCTATCCTATTTAAACCATCACTCAATAATGAGTTAATTGATTATTAATGTGAGAAATTAAGCCATTTTTAATGATAGAAAAGATGATTAAATTCTTAGAGATTCAGTGGAGTCCACAAATTTTACTTTTCAAATTACCTAGGAGGAGAAAGCAGAAATAAGCAGTTTCGTGTGTCTCCGTCAAGCTCCTGTAATTTGTTTTCCTGCTGTCCATAATTCAAAAATCAACTACGGAAATTATTGCAATCGGGGTTTTTTTTTTATCACACGTATATGATAACTTCTGATTACATCGTAATCGGAGAGGCGGCGAACGCATCGCAATTGGGTGGTTTGAAATTGTTTACCACATCTAAAATTTCATTTCCTCCAGTTTCCGTTTCTAAAGATCTATTTTTTCCCAAAAAACATGAAGATGCAATTTAAAAGCAATCATTTCAGTGCCGTTGCTAATATTCATAGTGAATCTCAATCATGACTCACTTAAAGAAAATAACTTCCAGATGTATTTCTGGATAATAAATTCCTGGTGCATTATTTCGATAGAGAGGTTGAAACTAATTATTGGTTATATCTCTTAAAATCGAGCTAATCTTGAAGCATTTGTCATAGTTGTATCGATTGTTTTTGAACTGTGTGAAGGAGTAGGTTGTGTGTTTGTAATATCTATGATGGTTATGTTTAAATTTATCTACTTAAATAGAAAGGAAAGTGGAAAGACAAAAACCGCGTAATTAAAAAGGAAAGAATATAAGGATAATTTTGGTTGTATATGGCCTCCGTCTAGTACTTTCCACTGGGAACTTGCTCACTTCTCATTGGTCCTGAGGACAAACTCCATAATAATGAATATTAAAAGATAATTATATACCATAATAATGGATATTAAAGGAAGAAGTTGCAATCCTTTAAATATTCTTAGTCTCGTAATATTTTCTATCGCCTCGTCGGTAATAAATTAACGCAAACACTTATGTAATTAGTATATACGCATAAAATATATGTGAATTTCTTGAAACTGTGAGTATCTCCATATAATAACTAAAGAGTTTAGCTTTATCAGATTAAGTTTCCCTTTCGGAGTGACGAAGTTATTTTGAGAGTAAACTTAAAATTTGAAAACGGGGAAAGTTTATAAAATTGACATCTATTATTCATATCTCTAATGAGGTACACCCATTTGTGGTTGTTTAATACAAAAAACAACTGGTTTAATGCATTCAAGACATCATTAAATGACTGAATTGCATTGGAATAAAATCTTGAATTTGCGATTGTCCACCATCTATACTAAAAATTTTCCACTAGACCTCCAGATCTATAAACTGAATTATTATTAACTCTTATTTGAAATTTTTTTTATAACAAATTTGCCTTTTCAATTACTGTCTGTGTCCATAATCGGATGATTTTGCAGAATACTTAGCTGTCAAAAAATTATAGAATTTTAAAATGCTATAATTCTAATAACGTTGTAAACCGAAGACAGATTTAAATTTTCATAGAAAAAAACTTTCTTAACTTTCTTAAACTTTTCTTAAAACAATTTATGAATTAATTTTATTAATTTTTTCCCTTCATAGATGTGAAGTCAATTGTATATTGTAATGAGATTTAAGTAAAAAGTATCAATTTTATGAACACATTAAAGGCGGGAGTCGTAGTACTACGATTTTTATGTGTAATGTTTTAGTGTGCGATTTTTCTACCCCGCCTTTAATGTGTAAAATATTCATAAATATATGAATATTTTGTGTTGTTTAAGAAACTTCTTTTTGCTGCTTTTTTTATCTTTAAAAATCAACACTTTTCTCTCGAAGAAGTAATTAGATGCATAAATATTCACCTAATATAAAAATTTGTTTATTGCTGAAATGTGCATCAGTTAAATTTCTATTAAAAATTTATCTATATCTTTTTATACTCTGCAGACGTTTTTAACGGTCAAAATTAAAAGATAAATAAATAGAACAAAATGATTCACTGCCTTGATTTTTCACTGAGAGGCATCATCCGAATTCAAAGGATTCATATTGTAAACACTTTTTTAAAATAAACAAAATTTATCAAAATCTAAAGAAAGTATTGGGAAATATTATTCTTACAAATATTTTAAATAAGCGATAGTCAACTAAAAATTAAAATATTAAACTCTAATCATTAAGAGGTTAGTTTAAAGAACGAAAATTATTTATTCTTTTTCCTGTTATTCAAAAATTCTTATATTTTAAATTAAGCTTGTATTTTAAATTAAATGGTGAATCATTTAAACAACATCAAGGATATTTTTAGTTTACGAAAAAGAATATCATTTAAAAAAGATTATTTAAACAATTATTTTTTTCGAAAACTAAGGAAATCTGTTTTGATTTCTATTAAAATTGCATTTTATTAGCCGAGAGAATAAATAATCAAAAAATTCCTTTTCGCAATTTGAAAAAAAGAAACTTTTAATTCATCCCTTCGGAGTAAATTTTAAATAACAACACATTTAATTCGTAAATTATTCCTTTAAAAGATTTCCAGTAAATAATTTCTTTTTTTTATAAAACTGAATAGAAATTTACTTTATTTTTTATTCAATAATGAATCATTTGATTCTTAGATACAAATAATCATTTTTATAAACTATCCTCATTACACAAACAAATCATTTAAAATTCTCTGCAGAGATTAAAATAAATGTTTGGTAAATGATTAAACATTTTGTTATAGAATAAAAGGAAGATATCATTATTTTGAATTTGTTTTATCATTTTTAAAGAATGGAGAAAAATTTTACAACTTTATATGATGTATTAATTATTAAACCTATGTAATTCATTATTAATATTTTTGACTCCATTCTTTTTCAATTGAGAACTCTTCAAATGTTACAAGTACTTGCAAAATGTTGCAATCGAATTTAGTTTTGTATTATTCTAATCATTTAACAAATGATCATTTATTTTTATTTTATCGTCTTGAAGAATCTTTTAAAAAAATGTTTTCAGAATTGCATTAGACAAAAAAAAATTTCTTAAAATAATATTCGAATTTTGTTCCGAATTTGTTAAAATAATACATGAATTTTTAACAACTTTTTGTCTAATATAATTTAAATAAATTGAATTATTATTCAGATTTATACGTTTGATTTAAATCTTTTTGAAAAGAAAGTTTCTTTAACGTCTTTAAGAAGTGGAAATTATGTTTCAAAAGGGAATTATACAAACGATGTTAAATTTTTATTGTGAGAAGTTTGCAATAATAATTTTCTGTTTCTTACATTTTAATCTGGTGTATTAAGATATGTACAAAAATAAATATCCCTATTTTGCAGAAAATGAAACAAAATACAATCTTGTTGTTCATTAAAAATCAAAAAATAACATTTGAAATTTTTAGTATAATCAACTATTAGTATCTCATTATGAGCATTAATATGAGTACCTCAAACTCTACAGGACTATTAAAAGAAAACAGAACAAATTACTGTCTCATCATTCTTCAGAAATCAAAAATATGCAATTGGAAGTTTGAATTCTACACAAACTTCACTTGAAGTTCCACCAGAAATATGAAGGGTTATGGAAGTAGTACGATAATTCAACCAACATTTTTTTAAAGAATGTTTAGAATAATGCTTTCGAAAGCTACAGAATGTATGTTAATTTTGTCATCATCATTTGTTATGAGTATGGTTCAGTAAGAGCAGATGATATAAAAATCTGCTCATATCGAATATTTATAACTGTGTTGAATTTCAAATTTCAGTTATTATTTTTTTATTTATAATAAACAACAAGATAATTCTTAATTTTGCATCTTTTTAATGACTCTTCAAATATGGGATATTCGTTCATGTACATCCTGTATTCTGAATGCTATTAATACTTTCAAAATATCTTGGTAATTTTTTTTATTATATTTGATTCAGTTTTTTAAATAAGGCTCAACGAACATGAAATAATAACCAATTTTTTTGTCTTCCTCAGGTCAATGTCCTTACTCGGAGTCTTACTCTGTTTAGCTGTGATGTTCATAAGCAGTTGGTATTATGCGCTAGCATCCATGGCACTCGCTGGTCTCATCTATAAATATATTGAATTTAGAGGGTGAGTGATAAACGTGGAATCACGTTTCGTGATATAAAGGATTTGGATTTAAAATTGCAGTGAAATATATTAGTCTTGGTGAAAGGTATCAATCACATGTGTTAGGATCCTTACGTAATCTTTAAAGTAATGATAAAACAGAAGTGAAATTCCAAACTTATTTTGTTATTAAAAAAATTTTTTCCTTCCCTCTCATATCCAAATTGTTTGTAATATCCACGAATTCTCACATTTTTTTATTTTCAGAGTCTCGTACATGAGCGTTTCGGGCATCGTAGTATAGGGGGGAAAGGGAATTATTAGATGCATTTTTGTCATAATTTTTTTTTTGAAGTAGCGCCAACTAGGGTCAAGAGAACGGCTTAGCTACTCACTCAGCACATTGGCTCGCACAGAACCTTTTTATGGGGAGGCATATTTACACACCTCACAGATAGTACACAAAAAAACAACCATACCCTAATCGGGGCTCGAACCCGGAACGCCCAGATCACGAGGAAGAAGCGCTACCTCTCTGCCAGGGCGCCGGCAAACAAAATATATAAATATCTATAGGGAGAGTGAGAATTAATAATAGGAATTGAAAAAAAGAAGTCTTTAATAATTTTACGTATGTTCAGTGTTTACATTCTTTCTTCTGTAATGCATGGATTTTTCATTTTACATTTCTTTTCAAAATCTGATAGTATGTAGAAACAGATCTGAAATATGTTTTGAAGTTCTCATTAACCGATACTTTCGTTTCCAGGGCTGAGAAAGAGTGGGGTGATGGCATCCGCGGTCTCGCCTTATCCGCCGCTCGCTACAGTCTCCTGAGGCTGGAAGAAGGGCCACCCCACACGAAGAACTGGAGGCCCCAGATCCTTGTCCTATGCAAACTCAACTCCGATTTAGTGCCCAAACATAGAAAACTCATCTCCTTTGCCTCCCAACTGAAAGCCGGTAAGTGAAAAAACATAGATTATCCAAATTATAAGAATCTATAACATCACTTTCTTGCAATATTAAATCACCACAGGAAAGCGAGGTTTACAGGAAATAATAGATGCTAGGTCAGTAACAACCGATATTGGTTTTGGGGGGCAAATTAGCGCTTTTGACCATAAAACAGAAGATTCATGAAAATTCAAGAGTTACGACTTTTTCCTAATAGAAATCGAGATTCTCGGTTCCGTTGGCAAATTCTATGGGACGCTTGTATTTTATAATCAGAAAACCATACCAAGCGAGATGCTCACACAAGGACTTGGGGGGGGGGGGGGGGATTGATCTCTGGTGTTGGAGTGCTGTCTCTAGTGGATGAAGTATTGAGCGAATTCTCTCGAAGTTTTTTTACACAGATCACTATAACTGTTTTGTGTTTAACAATTTATTTTCTGGTTAGATTGTTAGTGTTTACAAGTGATGTAGTGCTGTTATTTGTGCGTATCTTGATTGTATTTTTTTTTAACTCTCACTACACGAGTTCCGGTAAATATTTGAGAGATAAAGCTTTTTTTTTCTATTATCTAGTGAGTTTGATTTTTTTCAAATATTATCCATAAAACACTTTATGTTATCACTTATAAAAAAATTATATATAACTAATTTTTTTCAAGGAATTATTTTTGTATCATACATCTTAGAAGCCCTCAAATATCAGGCAGTTTGTCAACCTATAAACTTTATCATATTAAAAAAATAGTCCGGAAAAAATAAAAATGTACATAAAATCTTTCTTTTTTTTTTTTTTTTTTTTGATACCTGAAAATCCCAAAGAAAATATCATTTCTAACTGCAATAAAAAAAAACTGCAAATTTTTATTTAGATACTTTGCTTTAAAATCGGGAAAATCATAAATATTATTTGCTCTTACGATCATAATTTAGTTTCTTTTATTGTACCAACGATTAATTCATTTGTGAATAAATAGGCAAGTGTCAGAATTTTCAATTTTATTTTCTTTTTATTAAATGTCAAGAAATGACGTTAATCTCCAAAATTATAAACATATTTGTAGAAACTGCATACCAAACAAGTAACGAATAAAATTAAGAGGCTTAAAATGCTGTCTCAGAATCATCTCATGAATATATTCATAAGGGCTAATCAAATATTCATTCTTTTAAAAGGCAAAGGATTGACTTTAGTATCGGCAGTGATAGAAGGGGAATTTACGAAGAAGCACAGCGAAGCTCAGGCTGCTAAACTGGTAAGTGGAGGTGATAATTACTAAATAATTCATCAATATTTTTGCAAAGAATTTTCACATTAAACAAATTTTATTTAAATCATGCTTACTGTAATCAATCCGATGCGCTTTGAATATTTTTTAAACAATTTTTTTAAATTCTCAAACAAGTAAAAAGGCATCTATTAATTCGAAATTCTAATATAAAACGTTTATTAACTTTTCAAAAACACTGAGATGATTGTTAATGCATTAAAAAATTCTAAATTAATAATATATTTATTCTAAGCGAATTGCTAAGATATTAGCAGATTCTTATCGAAAAATACATATTCTAAACGAATTGCTAAAATATTAACATATTCTAAACGAATATTGCAAATAAATTAAAGACGAATATTCCAAATAATTAAGTATTAAGATTATTGCAAATAAATTAAATTCTTATTTTTGAAT
Source organism: Argiope argentata (assembly GCA_026289955.1). Lineage (NCBI taxonomy): Eukaryota > Metazoa > Arthropoda > Arachnida > Araneae > Araneidae > Argiope > Argiope argentata. Next base: position 2,279,342 of record JAOUZG010009418.1, read on the forward strand.
CTATGAATATATAAGATGCAATCGTATTAAGTTTATACATAGGTGTCATGATGAAGAGAATTATAAATATATTTAGAATTATAATTGTATTCATATTTTTTTCCATTTCAATATGTCTGAAAATGTCTGTGTCACTCGATACTTTACTTGAATTATATCACTATCACAATTACAAATTTAAATATTTTCAAAAGATCCATTGTTGTCACTTTCTTTAACATAGAGAGTATGTAGAGAACCAAAATTAAATTAGCCTTCGCTACTTTCAATTTCACGATACATTCCTTTGCAACCTAAATTTTGCCATTTTAGAATATTATTCAGAAAATATCTTAAGAAATCAAAATGTGTGATTACGTTTAAATAAAACGTAAAATATTATCTTTAATTATATAAATCTTCTAAACTTATCGATTTAGTATAATAATACAGTAAAATAAATATGGTTTCTTTGCTGTGATGGCTGATAGTAGACATACTACTGAAACAAAAAGCTTTGACATCAAAGTAAACAGACATACAACTACAAAAGTTTGATACATTCTTAGTGAACTTGACTTGTTTGATGCTTGTTGAAATTGTCTTTCTACTTATTTCTTCATATTTTAGAATTCGGAAATTTTGCACTCTTTTCTATTTTGGGTAGCAAGTCATCTAAAAAATAATGCTCTTCACCAAAATTAAACTAAGGGGTGATTTTTCTTCAAATGTGATCTTGACAGTTTTTTATTGTAATCCTAAGAGGCGTTTGTTCTTACTTTTGGCAATTCAAAGATAGCAGATTTCTTGGAATTTGGCACGGTTTTACTTGCTTGCTGAGGAATCGGACATTAATCTTAAGTTTTACCTTCATGACCAATGCATTATTTTGATATTGTTAACATTTAATTATGAAATGATCAGTTAATTTAACTAAATTCTCACTTCAAGCAAGTCGCAACATTTAGTAGCGATTTTGATTTTTTTAAAATCAAAATTCTATATTTATCATAATGATTCAGTAATTATAGACTAAAAAATGGAACATAATACTTTTAATTATATTTTTTTTATTAACTGAAGAAATATTTTAAACGTTGTTTAACAAATTTATTTAAATTCTAATTTTTTGTTCTCATTGTATTTTTTAGAGTCTGAGGAAAGTGATGACCGAAGAGAAAGTGAAAGGTTTCGCCGAAGTGGTAGTTTGTCCCAGTATAGCGAATGGTTTGAGTCATTTGTAAGTACATTTTGTGGAAATTTAAAACTTAAGTGAATTTTGTTGCTATGATAATTGTAACAAGTTCAAATTTGGATTTATATAAAAGAAATACTGTATTTAAATCAATGGAACCTTCTCTGTATTTTTCATTGTGTTCTTTTAATACAATCAAGTAAATCTGGAATTCTGACAGCTGTTTATTACATCTAGAATTCAAACAACTGGATTAGGAGGTCTTAAACATAATACTGTGATAATGGGTTGGCCATTCGGATGGAGGCAGAATCCAGAGGCTGGAAGAACCTTCATTGGTACGTATCGGATTTCTACAGAAATAAAAACCTTAACAAATAGTAAAATATTAAAAAAAATCCATAAATAAAGCATTCCTCGAAAAACACACAAAAAATAGCATTACAAAATATATAGCTCTAAGACTTTAGAATATATTTCTTTAACTTTGCTAAACTATTTTTTTTTAATTAATAGACTCTGAAAATTTTATTTCATGCAAAAGTAAGTTGCTGTTATGAGGGGAAATCACATGTACAAAATATAACTGACCCACTTTCATTCAGTTGAATAGTCCTTTTTATTATAATAGGATGAATAATTTGCATTACATTTACTTGAAGCTAATTAAGAAAGTACTTTCTAAATTATAATTAACTGATTGGTTTCTTTAAATAAATTAATACTCCGACCAGATTCCAAGGGATTTTTTTTAATATATTGTTTATAAAACATTTTTTATTAATTTAAATATTAAATAATGAATAAAAGTAAAATTATTTAAAAATACATGTATTTTTAAAGAAAAAGCATATTTTGAAGTAAATTTTAACATTTAATTACAAAAACTGGAATTGTCCTAGAGGGAAAAAAATTGCTACATGCATTGCATTTTCTTTGTAACATTACATGTGTAATATATCTTAGAATGTTACTTATTATTAAATAAGAATTATATCCGAAAATAAAATTTTTGTCTGTAATAATATGAAATTTTGGAATTTTTTCAGCAAATATTTACATTTTCAACATCAAGACCATAGCTCATTATATTCTGCATAACATAACAAGCACTAATTATAAATTCGGGATCGTTATCTTAATTTCACTAAGACATCTTGATTATTTCGTTCAGTAAAAAAACTCGTCCTTCAGAAAATGCATTCAAAGTTTTTAAATGCTTATAATCGTAAATAAACATCACTTACATGAAAATAGCTTGCTATATCTTGGCTTCTAATTGATATAAAAATAAAACAAAGATACACTTAAAACATAAACCTGTCTAATTTTTTTTAATTGCAAAAAAAAATCGAATTTTTTTCTAAACTTAAGTTTTCAATCTAGTCGAATACCTTAAATAGGAAAGTTGCAAATATCCGATTTGAGGGAATATTTTGTATTATTTATTCGAATTCTAATGTACTGTAATAATTTTACTTAGAAAAGAAAGTTCGACTTAAACATTTAATTTTATTTAATCTATTGTTGGAGTCGGAGGCATATTTTCAATTACGAGCTGCCAAGGGTTGCTTTTCTGATAAGGGTTCCCAGGCGAATAGATTTAAAGAATTGTTATTAGCGTTGTTGCTGAATAAATAATTTTTAAATGCAAACTCTATACTTATAAATTATAATAACATAATTGGTAAGGTTACTATTTCTTTTATTATTATGGTTGCAGTACCGAATTTATGCCTCAGCTAACACAAACCACATTTAGAACGCTTTCTTTTTAAGGGACTAATGTAAAAACTGAACAAACATCATATATATATATTAATATATTAAATGTAGTTATAAAAGGCTGTACATTTCAAAAAGTCTAAATCTCACACAGTTAAGTTATTACAGTATTTATAGCCGTCAAATTTCTGATTTAATAATACTATGTACAAATATGGTCGTTATTCAGTCACGAGTCATCTTAAATAAATAAGATTATACGTTTTCAAAAGCGACATGAATGACTAACATTTATCTGTAATAACTAATTTACACGTTGATTAGTTTTAATATGTGTACAAATGGGAAACAAAATTATCAAAAAGTATGACTTAATATGCGGTTTCTAATGTCGCAAAATTCATACATACGCCACCAGATAAAATAAAGTTCTTTGTGCATCATTTAACAGATTTCTTTCTTTCTTTTTTTTTTAAGTTTTCGTCATAGATGCGCAAATCCTGACTATAGCAGGCGCAGTTGCATCGAGATCCACATCAGAAGGGACGAGGCAAATCGAATAGAAAGTTTATTTTACGCTTTTTTTATTCAGTAATGAATTCAGAATGATTCGTTTTATTCAGTAATGAATCGGTTCTTCATTACTGAAGTAGTAAATAGAGGAAGCCCCAAAAGAAGTTTTTGCCCCCAATCAGGCTAAGTGGCGCCCAGTAGTTGCATTACGAAATGACACCTCTTTTACTTGCAAAAAAGAATCAGAAATAAAATTTATAATCATTGTTAATTCATTCAGATATTTTGCGTTTATTTATTAATTTTAATAAATCAAAAAGCGATAGCGTATTCGACATGATGTCACCTGCAACAGATTCATATACGATTTCAAAATGGTTCAACGTAAATTTCATTTTATTTATTTTTTTTTTTGTATTTTTTTATATTATTTACTGAAAGCAATTTGCATTTTTAAAATATTTATTTGTGATTTCTCTTTTCAGAAAACGTCCGAAATGTGGCCGCTAGTAAAAATGCCCTGTTGATTCCGAAAGGCATTGACCAGTACCCCGAAATCACTGGCAAAATATCTGGACATATCGATGTATGGTGGATTGTCCGTATCCTTTATGGATGTTATTATTACTGGAATTATTATTTACAGGAATGTATAATCTTCGATTAAAAGTCAAAAGATTTTTAAAAAATATATGATAAAAATAATTTAACGGCAATAAAATAGTTTTGGAAGGATTTCTTTTGACTTACTTGATGCATTGCAATCAAACTTTCAAAAGAGGTTTTGGAAAAAAGATTAGAACAATGAAGACTAGAGTTATTCAAATATAGTATATTATATGTTGTTATTTTCTTTTATATTATGTTATTCCAATGAAAACTAGTCCTCATGTAGGGAAAAAGTTTTGGCTAAATTTTTTTATAAAAGTTGCCCCTCTTTTTTTATTCTTAATGATTCACAGCCAATTTTCTATCGATTGACTGGAGTAGTATAATGCAGTAATATTCTATTTAAATCCTTCTCTTTCCGATTTCCTTTTGCACTAGATTCCTAACGTAAAGAGAAATTATAATTTATAACTTTAAAATAATTAAGTTCTTGGCAAGAATTGGCAAACAATATAGTTCTTGTTGATTTAATAACCATCCGGAAACCCCAATAAGCAGTCTCTACAAACTTAATATTTTTTTTTACTTCTTTACCTGACGAAATAATATTTAAAAATATAAAAATTTATTTCTTTAGTCATCATTTTATACACTCTTGAAATCCTTGCTTCCTATACGGCATTCGAAATTTTAATAATAATAAAATGTACGGAAGAATTAAAATTACTTCTAAATGTTTCATTAAATAAAGTAGTCACTTTAAATTTTTTAGCAGAAATTTTCCAATTATTTCTACTTTTGAAAGTTATTGAGAAGATATACAAATGTACTTTTTGGTTAAATTTTCGTCAAATTTCGATTTCATTCAAATTTTGTGGTTCAAGAATAATAGCTAAATCTTCAAAGAATTAAAATTTTTGTCATTTAGTTTAACGATGTTTTTAGGGATTTAATAACAAGGTAACTTTTATGCCTCTTAGTATTTTTGGCAAAAGTATTGTTGAGATTTACCAATCTTCCTTCTACTTCTATTAATGGTGAATTAATTAATAATAAACTGTAAATCCCTTTTAAAAATATCCCACGTTGATTCTGCTACGTTTCAAAAAGAACTAGTTCTGAACAAGTTTGCAATGGTGCAAGATATTACCATTTACAAACGAGCCTTACAAATACTTTATCAATATTTCCTCCTTGTTGTAGTTGTACTGACGCCTTGTTAAATTTATCATAATATAATATATTTAAATGTTCCCATAATTTAAATTCTTAAATTAAATTATTTTGAATCTTTTGAGCAAAAGCAGAATTTACAGTTATGTAAAATCTTATTTATGAAACAAAATTGTTTCAAATGTGTTTTTCTTTCAGAATTAAATATGAATTGTTCCGAAAAGTAAACTATCTTTTATTCCTTTTTTTTTTTCCTTAACGAGCATTTTCAGATGACGGTGGCTTGCTAATGTTGTTGCCCTTCCTACTGAAGCAACATCGAGTGTGGAAGAACTGCAAGCTAAGGATTTTCACTATTGCCCGTATCCTTTGACTACATAATTAATTACTGACATATTTTATATTTGAAGTATAGCATTATTTGCAATTTTATTTTATGACGAATATTCTTATAGCATTTATATAAAAACAGGAAAATTTTATTTATAATTAGCTGAGTTTTAAAAATAAATAACTTTTTATTAGAAGGAATAATTTTTTAATGTATAAATTTTTAATAACATAAAAAATTAACTGTAATTTTATGTTTTAATTTTGTTGTAGTATATTTATTTTCTAAAAATTCAGATAATTGACTAATTTAAATAAATCGATTGCTATATATACACAATGTGATCAAAAATATCCGGACAATTTCGGATGTATGCATTTTTTCAAATATCTTCAAAAAGGCTAGATAAATTGTTTTTGTATTTCGATCATGTAGAAATTGTACATAATTGTACATCCTTGTAAAAGAAAGCTGGTGAAATCTACTATTGGTTGGTATCTGATCGGGTTTTGGTTTTCCAGTTCATAGTAACTATTTGGAAAGGACCTATTTTTATAACAGCTTGATCGTGCTCCTAGATACAAAACAAGATCCATGTAGAATTAATGTACTGATGTGCGTGTTAAGGCGAACAGGGACCTTTAAAATAATTTTTCGTAATTTTCACCTTAGCAATTTGAAATTTGAGTACAAAATATCAAAATTAACCAATGTAATAACGCACAACTACTTAAACGTTATTACATTGGTTAATTTTGATATTTCGTATTCAAACTCCATGTTTGATCCCAACTTTTGTATCAAAAGGGTTAGAGTAAGTAATAATAAAAATTAGAGCACTTTCGAACAAATTAGGAGCACCTGTAACATCTTTCATTAACGTTATTTATAGCTCATATTATATTATATTAATCCTCTCTAATTCATAAATAAATTAATATAATGCTTTAAAATTTTGTGTGTCATCACCTATAGGGTTACTCTTAATGTCTGTAAAATTTCAAATTGCTAAGGTGAAAATTGCAAAATATCATTTTAAAGGTCCCTGGTCACCTTAAGAAATTAGACTGGTCTGCACAGAATCCAGGGCTCAGTCTTAAAGAGCACCATCGGGATGAATTGAAACGTCAAATTCAAAATGGACCACAAAGTCCTACATCAATAACAGACTAAAAAGTTTTCTTTAACAAGAATAATATACAACTACTCTTAAACATCTCAAAAATTAATAAATTATCTTTCTCATAGTGAAGCGGTTATCACTTAGCAAAAGGTTAATCCCACCTCATATTAATAATTGACATATCCGTCTACTATCAATTATAGTGTAAATGAAATTATATATTGCCAGGTGTCTAATATTTAAGCAAATAATAAGGACTATCTTATAACCTTTTTACTTTTTATGATGCCTAATTATGTTTCCAGTAAGTTCACTTGTAAGTATGAAAAAGTATTCAGTATTCTTCTGACATTGAACATAATTTAGCATAATTTTTCTAAAAGTTGCCTTCCCTATAGCTTTAAGTATAGAAAAACATGTTGTATTTCATGCATGTGCAATTAAAATTTATTTGCCAAAAGTAAATCTGTTTATTTGAATATTTTACAGAATTTACATAAGAATTTAATATAACGCATTAATAATACTTTTTTATACAGTTTGTGAATTTCACATTATTTAATTCTATATTTTAAACTTGGATTTGGATATTTTTTTTAATCTTTACATTTTCCAGAATATATATACTATATTTACACAGATTCAAGAAAGTATTACCCAAAAGGAAAGCTACTGTTGAAATTTCGAATTTACAAATGTTTTCTTTAAAAAGATGCGAGAAAAAAATTCTTCATCACTTTATAATCGTCTTTTAATACCTCGAATCTTAATTAAGATAAATTATGAGTAAAACACATGCTTTACAAGATTGTTTATATAGAGTTTCTGAAGATATTAGGAAAAAAATGCTTACATTCAAAAATATCAGAATATTTTTGTATCATTGATTGTAATGTACATATAGAATATGTATGTGTATGTGATCGAAGAATATTCTTTAATAATAATTAAATCATTAATGATACTTATTACATTTTAGTCTTATTATTAATGTTTGTTGAGCTTGTACATTTTAGAATGATATTATCATACTTATAATTTAATTATTCATTAATATTTCAAAAATAATTCGATCAGTATCTAATTTATTATTACATGATTATGTAACTATAAAATAGTTTTTCGTTGTTATTGGCTTCTTAATTAACAACTTTAATTCTCTGAAGAATATTTCACACAAACTTAAATATTAAGTATCTTTTAAAATTAAACATAGGTTATAACAATTAATTTACGATATCGTTTTGAAATAAATACATTTAAAATAATTTTCTAAATTTTCTTTTTTGTTATAATTTCCTTCATCAATTAATTTCCAGAGCTGGAAGACAACAGCATTCAGATGAAAAAAGATTTGTCTACTTTCTTATATCATCTGCGAATATCCGCAGAAGTTGAAGTAGTTGAAATGGTAAAATTCCATCTTATTATTATTATTAACGTCTGCTATGAAATATGAGCAAAATGAAAGCTCACTAAAGTGGTTTAAATAAATTAAGTAATTCAGATAGTTTGTTTAAATGGATGAATATCTTTCCTCTATATTAATTACTTGTGTTATCCAATTAATTTAAATTAAGCTCATAATTTTTTAAGAGAAATTATAGTAACTTGAAAGAGTAACAATAAATTAGTAAGCAAAAAATAGTGATTTTTTTAATAATTTATGCTCTTCTATTTTAATTTGGTTTATTGATTTAATTAATTTATTAATTTTACCAACATTAACATTAAGCATTATTTCTTTTAAGTAAGATCTAAAGTAATCTAAAGGTTTCAAATAATAATAATAATGGAATGGTGAATAAGAAAACCATTTGTAAAAAGTTAGCCAAAAGCTTTAAATCTAAAGTATTTTTCAAAATTTTAAAATCGAAATGTTACTCATCCTATTGCCAGAAAAGGATTTCTAATGACAGCTCACTATTTACTATTACATTGAAAACTCTGATCTTTTACATCAGTGGGGATTTATGTGAATTTATATATTTATCCAAAGGTGGATTTATTCATTCTGCATTCTTGGGCTGTTCGCATTATAAGACCCTTCTTTTATTAACGTTCAATTTAATTTCACATTTTAACCCATTTTTAAGTTAATGAGAATTTTAACGGCTTATTTCAGTTTTTTTATACATATGTAAGCAAATTGCGTGTGTGTAAGTATTATTAAAGTAATAATTTTTTTAAAAAAAGTCTTATCAGCAAAAATAATAAACATAGCCATTAAAAATTTGATATTTTATTAATAAAAATCCATTAACATTCCAACATATCAAAAATAAGTAAATAATTTCCCTTTAATTTATAAATATGAGCACAAATCACAGACGAAATATTTTATAAATCACAGAATGTATAGTTTTTACTAATTTATATATTAGATAATTAAACTACTAATATTTTTTAATCAATTGTCTGCAACTTCCCCTATAAAAGACTATAGATATCGCAAAGTCAAAAATCCTCTTTAAGGCTTAGAACAAGTTGACTGCTATTGTTGTTTAGTAATTTCTAATAATTATCTTCTCATAGAATAAAAATGTTTCCCAAAGGCAAAAATTACCTTACAATAGATCAGAAACATATTCAGGCATAAGAGATTCCTTACTTAGATGTAATGATGTATCATGCTTCTTTTTAAGAAATGGAAACTTTACTTTTATTGTAGGTAGCCGATGTCAATAAATATGTCATGCATAGAAAAAAGATACCTTTATTCACTAGAGGATAATAGTAAGCATTCAAAGACTGATCTGCCATCAATTCAATAGCAGCTCTTTATATACAACTGCAGAATTAAATATTCAAAATACATTAATCCGTATACATAGCAAAGCATACCTAACATACACAAACCAAAAATTTTCACTCAGGTTAGAATCATCGATCAGCCAAAGATGCATCTACTAGGCCACAACCGTGCGCTCAGATTCTATCAAAATATGATCATATTTTAACCAAAATAAATGTCTCTTTGTTTTTCATTTTCAGGTGGATAGTGATATATCAGCCTACACATATGAGCGCACACTTATGATGGAACAAAGGTCCCAAATGTTGAAGCATCTGAAGCAAAGAAGGGGGACCCTGACTGTGGTAAGTGAAGCGTTACAGTCATTGATTCAAAATATTTTTTAAAAAAATAGCATAATTATGACGCATCTCAAAGAATATGCATCTATTTTAATTTTTTACATTGGTTAATTTCGTTTTATTCGCTGGCGTTTCATGCATGTAGCTTAGGGGTGCTGGAACTTATATTGTTCAGCATGTTTTAAAGCATAATTTTGAATAATTTAACAAAAATATTTTCTATCTTGATGTAGATAAGTTTCAGCAGAAGAAACTTACAACTAATAAATTTTAAATTGATTAAAAATCGATATATATATTCTTCATTATATTTTCATTAATCTTTATTTTCTTTTATAAAAATACAATGCCAACTTTACAATAAAAAAAAACATGAAAGTGTAATATATATAGGAATGGCACTTTCACATTTACATATGAAAAATTATAATACTACATCCTTAAGTTTTATTTACCTTTCATTTTTTTTTCTCTTTATTTTAAAATGTTAATTCCGAAAAATGAGGGAAAACTCAGCTTTTAGCAAATCAAGTATTTACGAAAGTATTGTATTTACCCATTTTAAGAAATGTTCCTCTACTGCGTGTGAGTAGGAACAAAAATCGTTACTGAATAAAAATACTTTTGAAAGATTTTCTCCCACTCTAAGGAGACGTTCTTCCTTTTTCTTGTGTATACAAACAGGCTTGATCATTTTTCTCTACGTTCCCATAAAATTGCCGGTGAACGATTGTATTTAGATTCCCAACAAAAGATATTTGCTTACAAACTTACAAATATGTGGCTAAAATTATGCGACGTCTTAAAGTTATTTTAACTGCTAGTTCTTCAAATTTGCTAATGTAATTGCATGTACATCTGTTGTGACTGCTTTCAGTTTGGTCCCATTTTAACGTTATTTTTTTTTAATTCAGATCACTTCCGGACTTACTCCAACAACCATATTAAAAGAATCAAAGAAAGAAAACATCTTACTAACAATACATTTTACTTACTTTATAATAATAAAATTGTTGTTGCTTATGTATTATGATAACTGAAAGTAAAAAATAAATACTGATGGAAAATAGTTCACTATTACCAGAATATTCTGGAAGCTATTTTATATGTGGTCATAATGTAATGAAGCTTGATTTTAAAATTTTATTCTAATATTCATACATTTTTTTGAAGAAAAAAAACATTCACAATTCGTAAGTGCGATTAAAGTTGTAAAAGCGCGGTTATTGAATATTATTGAATATTACAAGAATGCGAAAAATAAATTAAGGACCCTCCCCCCCCCCCCAAAAAAAACGATATTTTCTCGATTTTTTGCAGCATTAGAGTTATTCTTCGAAACTAAGAAACCAGACAATAAATTATCAGCTTCTTCTGAATTTGACGTCACGTGATAGAAACGACGAGCAGAAAGTAAATCCATTTATTCAGCGTTTCCAGCTATTTGAAATTACAAAAGACTTTAAAAACGAAATCCATGGTGTTTGGTTTTGCCTTTGTTGAATTATTGCGCGCCTTAATGGGGACATCTTCTTTCATCAGGTGCAAACCATTAAAGACAGCGCCAATCAACCCTCCTCCAAACTTAACAAAGTTCAGTTCATTGAGATGCCAGATCAAGACGCCGATCTGGTGGACGTCGATGCGACGAGTGACACCTCTCCCTCCAAAGAGGACAAAAGCCCACCAAACCAGAAGGGATCACCACCTGCTCTGGCCCCATCTATCTCCATCGAAGCGTGTGAGGAGCCTCCCGCCGAAAACGACATCAAGGCGGCGGTCGAACCTGAGAAGACGGGAGACAGCAAAATGCTGCTGGCAAAACCGTAAGTTGGAATATTTGAGTGCAAGGTTATTAATGCAGATTATAACATGACGAAATTATAATAAACAGAAATCAAAGACTCATGTAATCAAGCCTTAATACATAATATAATAGTACTTTATTAATAAATGCCACATATGTTATCCACTTTAACCCTTTGTTTACTGACGGTACTTAAAAGTACCATTTAAGTTTGGTTTATAACTTCGTAACAGGACTATTTTTGTCTATGGTATTCCAAAGAAAACGGAGAATGTAACCCAAATAGCAAAAAGTTCATATATACTAACAGTATGAATTAAAAATATTTAATTAAGATATTTCTATTAATTACAATTTTTTTTCTTGGGTTCCCTGGGATTATTCTGAAAGGAAAGTTAATTACTGGTTCAAAAATGAAGTTGAAAAATTGTTGGCAGCATGATTCGGTAAATAAAGGGTTAAATGGGAAAATCATAAATTCAATGTTTAAACCTAGCTCAATTGCTTTAAAATGTTGATTTTTTTCTACATTGTTTGCTACATATAATTTTAAAACAAAGAACTTTTTTTATAACTATTGCAGAATTTTGTCAAAATAGTTATTTCCTTTCTAAGAGAAATTTAATAATAATAATATCTAATTTAACTAGAATATTGATTAATTTGTCTTTTTATAGCAAAAGGACCAGTACTGGTCAAATTAAACAAAAATATATAGAGAAATATAAGAATAATCTACTTAAATATAAAAATATATATTAAAATTAAGTAAAAAATAAGTTTAATTTATTGAGATAATTGAAATATATATATATACTGATAAAGCATAAACTAGAATATATTTTAAAGGTGTTTTTTTTTTTAGTTATCTTTCTAAACCATTCATTGGCATTTATCATTTCATTAAAAGTAGTTCGGAAATACTTATTTTAAAATTAACTTTAAATATAATTTTATAACACGGCCTTTTATATAACTATTTGCACCAAAAGGGGAAGATTATGAACAATCAAAAGAAATATCCAAAAATAATGATTAGATTTGTTAATTTATTATCAATTAACTTTAACGCATTTCTGAATACAGGATATTTTTCTGTTACCATTTTATTTTAAATATCATGATGTAAAAGTCGTTACATACAAAATACAAAGGTTGGTGTAATCAAGCCAGACAAATCAAACTTAGAACTTCATCGCATTAAGTTGTTAAGGACCAAAGTTTTGAATTATTTTACTTTTTCGTGTGTGAGATAGTAAAGAGAGAATACCGTAATCATCGAAAAAAATCGAACTCCATATTTCGATCGAATGTATTCATCTTTGCATGCTTCAGACTTCCAGGCATCTAAAAAACCTATTACTGGGGTTATATCTGTTTTTCTGACACTTTGTTTATCTATCCGAATACGATAATTCAATAATACATAGAAACTAGACGAGTGGAATTCGGTACGCAGTCTCAACACAAAATTTTAGTATTTCTATCTAACTTTGAAAGAGATCCATTCGTAAGAAGTTTGTCTGTCTGTCTCACCGTGTGCAGTTGAACAGGATGACTACAAAACGCATGGATAATGAATTTTCTTTCAATATATTTGTCTATCTCATCATGTGCGGTTGAACATAACTACAAAACGTTAACAGCTAAATGAATAATATATCACTTTCAGCATTTGAAGTGCATATCAATATCAAATTTTCAGACAAATACATCAACGGATTGAATTATCTGTCAGTCTGTACATCTGTCAAATGAATGTAAAAGCATGATTCAAAAACACAACAACATGATGAAATCTGGCATGCGATCTATTTAAAATTATAGTTATGCGTCAAATTTTAAATTTAATCAGTCAAAAAAAAGGCATGCAACATATATACTCTGGTTTCTTCACTATATTACTAGATATAGCACAAAACACTATTAAACAGGACTCTGACAATAAAAATCCGAACACTTTTGGCCTTCACCATTTTGCCTAGGCTTCCGAAACCAAACAGTAAGTGACAAGTGTGTGTGTGTATATATATAAAGCTCTTTACATTTCTAATTATTACATTTACTTCCTCTAGGACAGACAGAATTCATGTAAATCTATTTCATACAAATTTTTAAAGAAATCTATAATTTGGTGTAATGACCATTTACCAAATTTCACACTTCTAGTTCACAGCGTTTGTTCTCGTGTTTATACACAGATACACATAATTCCAAAAATAAGTGTTTCGGACTCGGCGAGGTCTGAAAGATCCTTTCGCAGGTGTGTTGAGGAAGTTTGGAGAGGGGGTACCAGTTCAGGTGTCTTCCGCGTCATCTGAGAGCGATTCTAAATTAAGAGATCAGTCCCAAAATAACCCCAGTATTGCTTTTAAACGGGACTTTAATATAACTAAATTAAACTAAGCTGGTATATGGTGATACATCAAAATCTGGAAGTCAAATTTTTGCCGATTTTCTCTTTATAGGATACAAACTTTTATAGAATGAGTGCGAGACTTTTCATGATATAGAAAATTAGAAAATTTTACCCATTCAACAGCCTTTTGTTTCTTTCAGGGACGAAGCAAATGTCCGACGGATGCACACAGCTGTGAAACTGAACGAAGTCATCACAAGTAAATCACAAGACGCTCAACTCGTTTTTATTAATCTGCCTGGCCCTCCCAAGATAAAGGCAGGGGAAGAGAACTGTATCCTTTTTCTTGTTTCCAAATACTAACCTCATCTGTATTTATATTAACTTAAATTCTAGCATAAATAGATACAACAATTTTATTAGCTTTTTTCTGCTTTCGGATAAATAAATTCAAGTTTAATTGCTACGGTCATACTCAGATTATTTTAGAATTTTATCGTTTTATTTTACTTCAATGCCCTTTAAACTTGGGATCAATTTTAGAAATAGGTGATTACAGATGGCAAGGCAATGGAACATAACAATCTGTAGTCGATTAGTCAAGAAAAGCAACAAAAAAATGTATGAAAAAATGAATAACAATTTTATTGCTATGGAATATGTTATCCAAGCCGAGTTTGCATTACATTACCTGACAAAGGGTGGAAGTTGATACATCGCTTTTTCATGTTTCAATAAAAAGCTATTATTGAAGGATTTAAAATACAAGATAGTTAATTTATATAACTTATTAAAAAGTACCATCAGACCTTATAATAAAATAATTAATTCAGGAGTAAATTTGGTTCATTATTTTTTGCTTATTATTACTTATTAATTCTTTTGATTTGTGAAAAATTCTCGGAATTCCTCATGAGTAAAATTTTTAACAAAAGGGAATAACTGATAAAAATTTCAGATCAAGGTCAAAATTATTCTTGTTCGAATTGAACAAAGCCGCCGAAAAATGCCTATAAGTACCTTAGTATGTCAGAATTCGCGACCTGAAATTCTGACATACTAACTTCTTCACGATTCCAAATCTACTATAATAATCAATTTACAAAAAAAAAAAAAAATATACGAAATTTACATTTTGTTTTAATTATTAAACCTGACATCTTTTTTCGACTGTTTTATTTACAAATACTATAATTTAATGTTTTTCGTGAATCAATAACTCTAGAATTTGGTTTTCCTTTTACAAATTATTTTCCCCTTTCTTTGGTTCTTTGGATCTTTTGATTTGAGGATGGTTGTTTTTTTTAAGCCTCAGAATGCGTAGGCAACAAATTGGCGATTTATCGCTTTTGGGGTTATTAGAAAATTATAAATAGGGTCGTCACATTTGGTGATTTACCACCAATAAAAAATTATAACTTGGCACGAATGTCCGCCATGCAACCGATTCTCGATATATCGACGTATGCGTATTCTGATAGTCACATGATTGTCTCAAACCTGTTTAAAATGGTCAATGACTTAAATTAACTAAGATAAACGATGCCTTAAAATAATAATGCTCTCACATGATAACTTGAAATGTAAGATAGCAGATATCCATTTTTTTTTTAAATTTATCGAACTCACGTTCTTTATAGTAATATTTAACTAGAGGTAAAAGATGAATTTAATTGGAAAGCATTTAACTGGGTGTACATTTTAATAATAATATTAACGAATCAGTGCTGTTTAAAATGCAAGTTAATAAATTTTATTGAAATTTTATTTAGGGCTATTTAAATATCTGGTTTATTTTAAAAATTGTAATTTGTTTATCTATTACATTTATATTTGTTAAGTAAGGCATGAATGTATTGGTAAATCAGATGAGAACTTAGCATTTTTCTCAACAGTGTTATTATGTTAATAAGTTGATAACGCCAAAAAACAAACATTGAGACATTGCGGAGGCAATAAGTTGAAAAGAATCAGGGGAGGTTGCAAACCTATCAAGGCAAGCTGGGTCAGAGGCTTCTACGGCCCAAGCAACGGGGCCTCCATCAACTGAATATCTAAAGAAATTCATCCAGGCTTTTCAATTGTTGCTTCATCGAATAAAAACTTTGAATTCTTGGCTGAGTAGCATACGGAAATCTGAATATAATATTTTCCGTAATTTAAATATTGGTAAGAAGCAAATTTACTTTTCTTAGCCTGAAGACATTCTTGCACCGAACCTGTTCATTGCGTTCTCAAACAAAAAATTAAAAGCAAAAAATATATAAATGATTTCAAAAGTACTTGTTGGATAATTGCAAACATTCATTCATTAGACCTTAAAGTATGAAATAATAAAAAATCGAAGTTGTGAAATTGAAATTAATAATTATCTGAAAAGACTGAATGGATGAATGATTCTTACACTTAAACTACAGTTACTGATCAAAAGCTCATAATTAGCACCTGTTAACTGTAATGACTTTGTCGTGTATCCTCAATAACACAGAAGTTTATCCATATGCCCTAATTCAAAGCAAATACAGAAGCGAGATTACAGTATGTGTGTATGTAAAATTATTTACACTCCTTTAAAAAATTTATGATATCAGAATGAAATTCAAACATTATCAGGTTGATAAGAAAGAAAGACAAATTGTAATAAGAGAGAAATTAATAACATTGAAAACCGAAATCAATATACTTGAAAAAATATATAATGTATATCAAAATGTATTTGGATCAATATAAAATATAATGCATCCAAAATAATTTTGGATCAAAGAGAGGAAACTACAAAACATTACAATTTGATAAATACTCTAATGCCTCCAATACCTCCAATTCAATGCTTCTTGTGGCAGAACCGACCACTCTGCCACCACTGAATGTAGGGGTATTGATGAGATATGCTGTGGCTGGCTGCTGTTTTAGGATGTGTTGCAGCTGACTGTTGGTTTAAGATAACAGGCCGAATCACCGAACAGAAATCCTCTTCGAGAGTGTTGATATAATTGTCTCCAAATTAAATGGTGTCTTAAAATGAATAATTAAGAGAAGAAATAAAGCTACAATGATTTGCCAAATGGTAAATGTCCAAAAAAGGAAGGGTAACTAACGAATTCATTCCTAATCCAGAAATAAAAATAAGAAGATACCATCCATGGTGATGCAAATTATATCAGGATTTGAAAGATTGAAAGTGGATTCCATTGTTGCGAAATCAGAATTCTTAAAAATACTTAGAACTTTGCCCAGATTTTCTTTTAGTGATGGCCTGTTCCTTGTTTAATAGGAAGATGAGGATGAAGGAGAATAACTGCCCACTTTATGGCCAACTACCTAAAAGAGAATATCAGTTTGATAAATCGGTCAGTGTACGGATGGGCAATGCTAAAAATAGCAGTCGACCACAATAACTCTGTCGATACTGCTATATTTAGTAATGGCGGGGGTGTGGGCTGTACACAAGAAATAGAAGACATCCATTACAAGGTTGTTAGCCCCAGCTACAAATGGTCCATTTCTGACTCATCTTCCTGTTTAACATCCTGTTAAACGAGGAATAAGCCACAACTTTAAGAAAATATCCTCCAAATTCTTGTTCCACAAAAAAAGATATCCACACATTTTCTAATAGTTTGTAAAAAACCGACAATTTTTAAAATCTCTGAAATATCTAGGAAATCTCCCAAGTCCTCATATAGTTTAAATTATCAGTGGATGGTATCTTTGGATTTCAATACTTGTGACAAAATAAAAAATGAAAGGGGAATGCCAAATATTTTCTCTCCATATTAATTTGATTTAATGATGGGAGTAGTAGCATAAAGTAGCCCCCCTCTCCTTACTCAAGAGGGAGTAAAGAGAGGGGGGTTGTGTAAAACATAAGTGCCAATTTGGGGCCAATTAATGGCAGATTGGAGGCGATTACTAGAAAACAATTTTTTTGCATTTATTTTACAAATTTAAAGAAGTCTACAAATGAGACTGGAGGTGCCATGGGGACATGACTCATTTTGCTTCACTAGGAAAGAGATATGCCCCAATGACTATTTACTCTGGGTATACTATAAATTAGTACAGCTCACACATTTCCATTTTTGGTTTGCACTTACATAACATGCTCAAGAGCCAAATGTAATGGACCCAGAAGCTAAAATATTTATGACACATAAAATCGTTACATATTGTGTTCAATTTTATCCTATATAAATACCAAATTTGTGTATTCAGTGGATAAATAAAAAAATTTCCACAACTGATCTTTCCTTAATTAATGGCAGATATGGAATTTATTGAAGTGCTCACCGAGGGACTGGAGAGAGTGTTGATGGTTCGTGGTGGAGGGCGAGAAGTGATCACAATCTACTCTTGAAGCACCAAGAACTGGCGGCATCTGCAGAGGCAAGCGGTAATACGGGTGAGCGTCTCATTTCTTCAAAAAAAAGGAAACAAGCAGCTGCCTAGTTTAAACCATGGATGCACTATCTGTTGTTCCAATACCATAGAAAACAAGTTAATATTTGGTTCTCTTTTCCTACCTGATTTCATTCTGTAATAGCGCTGTAGCATATGATCTGATCTTATTTGAGCAGCTTGGATTATTCAGAACTGAATTTAGTGCAAAAGTTTTAACTATATAGGATTCATTTTTCAGAAGGGAAAGGGAGTTTTGGCATTGTCTTTCATTATGCTTATTCAACAGTAAAATTTGCTTCCTTTTCTTCTCTGTAGCATTTTATGATGTGTGCAAAAATGAAAGTGCAAAAGGGAGCTATTCCGTCTGCAGGGTCCTAATCACCAACAAGTTTGAATTTTGGTGTTATCCAAAGTAATTACATTCATCGCTAATATTTGGTGATCAGTTGAATATGATTTGAATAAGATTTGGCAGAATTTTGTGTAAGGACCATGCCAATGGAATTGTACCATGAAAGTGTTCTAAAAGAAATTCCTATCAGTAATTATTTATAAGAAAGATACCAAAAGAAAGGGTTTATAAGAAAGCTAAAATAATAGATGTATTCTAAAAAAAGGATGTTTTTATAATGAGCACTTGACAGCCTTTCATATTTGCATACTTGAACAAAATTAGGATGTACAGTCAATAGTGCCAATGCAAATTTTGAAATGACTGTAAAGATAAGTATATATATCCAAGATCAAATGCACTGATGATGTCTATTACAATTCTTTTATCTCTATGCATACATTTCATCTTTATTTTTCAAAGTCATCCTTGATGGGCATTTTACGCATGTTCTCTATTTCTAATGTGTTTTGACTTAATTACTGTGATTGTTTTAAGTATTCTTTATTACACCTATTTATAATTGAGTTCATATTAAACTGAATAATTCATGTTTATCAAATGACAAGTTAAATCACTTTTGAAATCTTGCTGTGTCTGATCTTTCATCTCACTTTGTACATATGTATTATTCTTAGATAATTACCTAGACGCCTGGAAACCAGAAGCTTTTTATACACTTACCTGTTATTCAGTGTTTTGTTACCTAGTCAAATAACTTTATATTTATTGTTCACATATATTGTTATTGTTTTGTTACATCTCAATCTAGTCATTTAACTTGCCAAAAATAACTGTGTTTCAAATTTATGTGTGTTATCCACTTACAAGCTAGTCCTCACAAGATTCACAAGGCTTAAAAATCCCTTTCGTGTGTTGGTTTCATACATATTTTAGAATAAAATAAGGAATGTTGTTACATGTAACTTAAGACTATTTGTTCAACTCCTAATATTGTAAGGCGAGCAAATTAAATGTTGTTGTTATTATAGTATTACAATTTACAGTTTTGATAATGAATGATATATGCTCAGTTTGTAAGAAAGGTCTTTAAAGTATTACCCAATCTTTTGGTGAAAAAGGTAAATTTTCTTTTCCCTAAAATTTAATCAAATGTTATGTAACACTCAAAATTCAAAGTGATTCATATATTTTATATTAAATTATTTAACTTCCTTTATTTTGAAACTTTTTTACTAAGAACAATTTGTAAAATAATTAGATCATTAGATGTAAGTCAATATTAACTAATACTTTTCAATCAATTTCTTAGATTGAGTCTTTAACATTTTTCTGAAGATTTAAATATTCAGTTTAAATACTAAATAATTCAACTCACCAATAAAATCGTGAGAAATGAATTTTCGTTTTAATTAAGAATTTCATTCATAAAGGCATTGAAAAAAGTTTTAGATTATTAGTTATAGAATTCAGAGTTAGTGCCAAAAGAACCTTTTAAAATATGTGCATGTTAAAGGTGTTGCCAAGCTATAAGAAAAGTACTTAATAATCTGAGAAATGGGAGATTATATATATTTTTTTCATTGGTTTGTAATAGCAATGTTACAGGATTAATAGACAGTTTCTAAGAAGTGCCCTTCCTAGAAATAAAATTGCTAGTAATATTAATTAAATTAAATATATATTTCTTAGTTCTGTTGATTGAAAAAAAAATCAATGGAAAATTTTTTTAACAATGTTATTTTAAAAGTTTAAATACTTGTTAATATTCAATAAAGTTGAATATAAAAATAAGTTTTATATTACTTACCTTAAATTATATAATTTCAGCATACATCATATATTGAATGCTTAGTTTGTTCTTACTCACGACATAAAAATACGCATTTTAATGGAAAGAAAAAAAATCATTAAAGATGTACTTAAACATTCTCATTAATCTGTGAAGTGAGAAATTTTATTTAATGCTCCTTATAATGTGCAATAAAAAAAGGCAGCTATTGGAAAGTCAGAAATAGGTAATATAGATACAGGCTGCAAGTTCAAGAAGAGTGAGAAATAAAAAAAGAGTTCAGAGGTTTTCTAGTGATTTAACATCTTTTATCAATATTTAAATAGAAAGAATTTTGATAAGGCTCTTTAGCTGGATTTTACTTTATTCCAACAATTTTATAAAAGCATTATTAAATAGTTAATAGCATAATTTTGCAAATAAAATTTCATATAAAGTATCTACTAATGTTAATACAAAAAAAAGCTATATTAAATTAAGCACAATAAATAACTAAAAATGAAAAAGCATGTATAATTTTAAATGGATTGAATATTTATTTCATGACCAAAATGGATTACTATTAAAAAGGTTTTATTGACACATTTCTATTATCTTAAATAATGACTATATTTTTTCTTTTATTATCATTTTGGAATAAAGTAAAATAATTCGTTTCGACTGTAAAGAATATATAACTGTGATCCAGCAAGAATTACTTTTGCACAGAGTCACAGATAAAAAGAAGTATAGTGAATTAATTATATCTGTAACTTTTATCCTCAAGAATTATTGTATTTGATGGTTCCCTGAAGAATGCTTTTTATGTATTTTACTCAATTTTATAAGATGCTGATAATGAATGTTAAGTCAAAGCCAATAAGAGTTACACTACAATAAATTTCTATAGAAAGTTGATTGTAAAGTTTTATCCACTTGAGCACTTCTATTGCTGTTAGGGTAAATTTGTGATGTATTTATACTGTTGATGTAGACATTATTTAAAATGAAGTTATAGAGTACGAAATTTGTGAGAGTTGTTTTAGGGTTCGGTGCTAAAGTGTACTTTGATGCTACAGGCAATCTAGAAGTTATCTATCACGTTATTTTTTAGAGTTTTATGATAAAAGATTATTAAGAGTTGGAGAGCTATTATCAAAGTAGATGTATATGAAAATATTGTTTCTCAAATGAAAATAATTTTAAACATTAAATGTAAAATTTCAATTATAGAACCATGTATTAAATGTAAAATAAAAAACATGAATCAAAATTTGGGATTAAAAAAATTGGGAGAAATAATTAAATATTTAAATTTAAGTAAAATATTTATCATTCATTCATTACAAAACAAAAAAATATATATTGATTTTAGAGATACATAATGGGTGTTTAAGTTTCTTGCCTTATTTATTCATGTAATAATAACTTTCCAATCTGTTTAGTAAATTTTCTTAAGTATAAAATAAAAAGTTATAAATGATGAATACTTTTATGGTTAAAATTATTGCTGACAAGAATAAGAAAACGGGAATGGTACATTTTTTCCAAGGAACAGGAAAACAACAAAGATTTGATCAAAGGTACATTTCAAGAATGTTATCTTCACAATATAAATGTGTACCGAACCATTTAATTACCTTTCGTAGGATGCAATAAAATTTTAATGTTTTTTCAATTTTGTCTCCTTTTTCCATAACAACAACGCTATGAAAACAAATTACAGTAGAGTTAGAATGGTTAATTGAAACCTAGCATTTCATATCTTTAAAAATGGATGAGTAATATCCATATGAAATAAAGTCAAATAATTTCATTTATCTTTTATTTAAAGAATTCAATCAAGATTGAGTATTACATGGTATTATAACTTTCACATTTCTCATACAACAAAATGAATAGGGAATATACAGGGGGAAATGGGATAATGAGTAAAAAACCCATTCCACATTAATCATATAATTTGAATGCAGAGTAAATCAAGGGTTAGTATATAATACAAATATATTTGTATACTTTTCCCAAAATTGCATTAAACATTTTGTATTGCTGAAAAATCATAAAAGGTCATCTTTTATAATCTTATTCTTTTATTTATTTATAAAAGGATTAAGAAAATAAATAAAGTTTTACCAACATATCTGGTTAGTAAAGCATTTCAATCCCTACAAGATTATGATAAATCCAATAGCAAATACTAATTAGCTCAAGTAACTCTGAATATGAAATGGAATGTAAAATTTTATTCTTAAAATCATTACACATTTTGTTTCATGTTCTTGAAACAAAACAATTGTAGATATGAAACAGGCTTGGAACAAAAAGTGCTGAACTCATAAATAATGCCAAACATATATATAAAAAGAAATAAAATCAACATGATTAATTAAAGAATAAAATAAATAAATTTGCAAAAAAATTGTTTGGGATATTAAAAATATTGCAGACTTAATTACATAAAAGAAAATTATTTGATCTCAAGAATGATAAAATTTCATTCAAAAATGAGACATGTCTGTAATTGAATTGATATTGATGAACATCAGACTCTAAGAATAAGACAAGACAAAAAATGTAGTTTGCCTATATAAATATTAATGAATTTAAATTTCACTTGAATGCAGAAATGAAATAATTGTAACAAATAAAAAAAATATTATTTTTTAATGAATATTTTCAAAAATACAGAAAAATATATAGTTTAATTTCCAAGCAAAAGAAAAAAGCCTTCATTTGTTAACCATTTGAGTGTGGTGAAACACTATTGCACTTCACTTGCTGTATATCAAGTATTCTTCCACACTCAAATGGTTAATATCTTTACTGCCCAGTATTTCTATTTCTGAGGAATATTTAAATAATTGTCAAATCAATGCTCATCTTTTACTTTCTCCTCTACTTGTTCATTATTTAGAGGTCATTTTGCAATATTTAAATAAAATATATAATGAATAACAATAAACTTTGTTAATGGCAAATTTCTTTGATTCCCCCTTTATTTGCTGTTTTCTTAATTTCAATTTCTCTAGTATATGCCATTAAAAAAGCATATAAGTTACTTAAGAAATTTTTTAAATATTCAATTATAATTCTGCTGTTTTATAAATCAAAGTTCACCCTTATTTGTTCCAATTCTGTACTATGACCTCTTTTGTTGTAACATAATTTTTACTATTTAATATTTAGACATCTGTAGAGAAATTTCTTTGTATTAAAAAAAATGTTTAATAATTAACAGCATATTTAACTTCATACTTTAAAGCTAAAATCAAATTCTCTAATTTTTTCCCTCTACTACACAGTAATAGAATTTTAAAATTAAGTTACAAAAATATTTAAAAAATTTAATTAGCAAATTCATCAATAAAGAATAAAAAGTTTTAATACTGAAAGAAAAATCACAAAAATATATCAGAATGTGTCAAACATTTAAGTACTATTTCAAATTTTCTAAAATTATTATATAAGCTCTTGATTCATTTTGCACCAAATGCTTTGCTCAGAAAAATGAAAGAATAAATATTAAATTTAATAACCATAGTTCTTGCAAAAATTCTTTTACATTAAATATGAATTTCCGTAATTTTTTCTAACAAATTCATGCTATAAATGTCCCACATTTGCATAAAATATTCAATATCATCAAACAAGTAAGAACTAAATTTGAAATAAAATTCAAAAACTGTAAAAACAAGAACAATGATTTCGTCTAAATAAAAAACATTAATTAATGCATTTTAATTTTAAGAAATAAAATTCACAAAGACAAGAACTATCACTTTTACAAATGATAATTCTAGCACTGTTTCAAAGAAAAATTAAGCAAAAATAAACAATATTAAGATAAAAGATCTATTTTGAAATTATGTAAGAGTGATTTTATGACAGTCTTTGCAAGCTTTCAAAACTCTGAGTTTTCATACATATACTATGTCCAATATAATTTATTTCAGTCTAATCATTAGTTTCCTTACATTAAAACTTATTAAAAAAAAGAAACCTTTTTTTGTTTTATTTAGAATAATCATAAAAAGAAATAATTAATTATGCTTGAGATTTTTAGTAATAAAAGTAGGAAATTAACAACTTCCTTTTTAATTCAAGCAAACGATAAAAAACAATAAATTAATTCAAATATATTAACTAGAAATCTGCAATATTCAACATAACCACTTCAATTATAGTTGTGTTTCTAAAACAAACAGAAATCAAGAATTCCACTTTTTTTATATAATCTTTCAACAACGCTTCTTTCTATATAAAGTAACAATCTTTTAAGTCAGAATGTGAAATGAAAATCTACAATGAAAATTAGTAATATTTTGTTGTTTGAAAAACTTAGTTACAAATGATAGTACTGCAGTCAATGTCTTGTTTACAGTAATAAACAATATAAAGCATAGTAACAAATAAATACAACAAATGATCCTTATTTTGTTTTGTATAATACAAATTCAATCAACATAATTAATTTTTTAGAATGATACTTACAAATGAAAAGTGACTAAGCAAAATATATTTTGCATCATTGGTTTTTCTTTACTTCTTCTTCAGAGGCATTGGTAGTCTCTTTATCATCATTTGACTTCCACAGTTTTTTTAACTGCTTCTTCACCTTTGTCATAAATGAAACTTCTTTGCCCTCTTCAATAGGCTGTAAGCTGTAATTTAAATTGATAAGTTATGGTATTTAATTAAGATGAATAGCAAATAATATTTTTATTATAAAATGTCTAAAACTTTATTTTAAACACTATGATAAATTTTAAAAGCAAAATAATAAACCATTTTTTTTAATTTATGTAAATACTTAATAGTATATAATATGATATTGGCCACATATAAATTTTAAGCTATCATGAACTAATACAAAACTTAGTGCATATTTATTTAAGTTGTCCAAGAAAACAAGTGATGTAATAAAGTTTAAGAAAATCATCAATAATATAATTTTAATCCAAACGTAATATTAAATCGAAACTAGTCTCAATATGCATCTATGAACAAGAAAGAAGATTTCAAGTATAAAATCTATTTCTTGTATTTTAATAAATTATTACAATTCTTAGATTAACATAATTAATTAGTGAAAATAAGAAATTAAAACATAAAAGAGGGTTTCTAACTTTTCTCCAAGCATCTGTTTGAAGTCTTTAACAGCCACCAAAGTTGTTATTGTATGATGTTAGCAATTGTTTAATTTTCGAATGTGTAATAAATCATCAGAATGACAAAAAAAATTATTGATATAATGTATTTACTTATCATGTTCACTTATGTAGGACAGTTTTTTTTCCCCCTTCTTTTACAAGCAAGACAAATTTTATAATTTAAAATCTTTTTTTTTTTTTGGTACAACTCTTTTGGACATCTACCAGCCAGCATTAAAATACTACATTAGTTTGCTATATATATTGTTACGTTTTTAGTGTAGCGGGTTTGGATTGAATGGACTTTGTATGAGGACAGCACAAACAAATTTATTTACAGCTATTTACAGTTATTTACAGGATAATTGATAACGTAAAAATTTTAGATAAGTACAATTCAGCAGTCAACAGTCAATTACAGCGTAAATTCAAGTCTTACGCACGATAAAAACAGACTACAAAACAGCTATCGTATAGCACAGCAACAGTTAATCACAGCGAGCTCAATAACACAGCGTTAACAGCAAACGCAAACACAGCTCACAAATCCTTTAGTCCAACGAGACGCTTTTCATTTCCGAGCAAACTCTCAACTAACTACTCGCTAGTGGTTGGATTATTGGGGCACCTAGCCCCGGCAGGGGCTTATCCCTAGTCATGATAAAATGCTTCCTCATTGCATTCAGCTACTGACGTGATCAATTACGAAAAAGACTGAGAAAGTGGAGAGAAACACTGGGCGCTACCCTGCGAAGCAGGGCGAGCCCAGTGGTCCTGGAATGAAGTCGACCTGGCTACAGGGAAGGTCCGAGTATAACTGACGATGGTAGAGAGCTGCAAGAAGTCTGGCCACGGTGGAGGAGAGTCGGTGAAGGGAGAGAGAGTTCTTGTCCAATCAGGGGTCTTCAGGGGCGTGGTCTGTGAGGAGCGATGATCTTGGCAGATTTTTGCATTTTTGGTCGGAAAAGAGAGGAATTTTCTTTGATCTAGTTGGACCAATCAGCAAAGTGGGTAATTCTGTAGAAAGGAAGTCTGGAGTTAGGCAAGTAACGCATTGATTAAGATGAGCTTTCGTTCTTCTTTGTTCGAGGTTTTCTTGAGGCTTTTTGCAGCATTTATTATATCAGGGAATTCTTGCAAAAGGGTTTTAATTTCTTTTAATGCTTCTAAGATTTCTTTAAATTCTGTCAGATCAATTTTGCTTGGTGTTGTAGGTATTTTATAAGGTTCAGTGGGTGCAGTAGTTTGGCTGTTCACTTGGGGAGGCTCAGTAGTTTTGAGGTCAGCTGGGGCTTTTCTCTGTACTGCATCAGCAAATGTTCTTCTCGTAGCTCCAATCTTTTTTGTCGTGGGGTAGCTTTTACACCCCCTCCAGGAGGCCAGGTGTCCCTTTTCCTTGCAATTGATGCATGTTGGTTCGGGTATCCTAACTAACTACTCGCTCCGGCTTTTCGTCCTTATATAGCCGAAAAGCGCGTGCACCTGAATCTCGTGAAAATTCTCAAAACATCGCGCACAATCTAGCGGTTACTAGACTATTCCTTTCGCCAAACCATTCAAGCTGGCGCGAGGCTCCTCGCCAACGTCGCCATCTTTGGCGAGTTTTCGTGCCGCTTGCCCGCTTGTATGTTGCCCGCATATATTATATATATATATATATATATATATATATATATATATATATATAATTTCAGATATTTTTGCAGATGCCTTCAAGACTCTAGCAATAAAAGCATCATATTCGCACATAATTAAAAAAAATACATATATGTCCTGTTATATTCAATGTACAGAAAAAAAATAATCAATTTAATGATATCATTGTTTGAAAGATTCAGTTTGCAGTCAAAAATATCATTGTGATTTTAACAATAAATAAAAAGCAAAATACCCTTTTAATTAAAATTCAATACAGTTGTCCATATATATATATATAATGAATTTTAAGTACAAGATATGAATTTTATAAATATCTTATATTAATATAATAGGATGTAAATTCTTATCTAAATATTAAAATTATAATTAACCATACCTCTTGGTTGTTATGTTATGGATGGGTCCAAAAGCTAAAGCAACAACTGTGCAGGTAAGACAGATTACATTATATGGCATACTAAAGTCTGGAGTAGGTAAAGATACAAGCAAAATCTGTGTGTATATTCGCAAGATCCTTTTGCTTATTCTAAAATAATAATAATAATAATTGTAAATATAAATAAAGATAGTTTAAAATTCAATCATTGCTCTCAAAATAAAATGCAAGACAAAATGATTCAGTTTAAAAAAACTGAAATGAATTTAAGGTTATTAACATGATAACCCTATTGATTTTAAACATTTAGTAGCAAATTATGGATTCCAATGTTTTAACTATTTTAAATAAAATTAATATACAGTTAAACAGCATTTTTCAACACAACATTTTAAATAAATGACTTTTAAGATATTAAACAAAACAGATATTTTGAAATAATTTCATGCAATTAATTTTCAATCTTATCTAAACAATTAAATATTGGACTGTTTTGGATTCAGTAGGTAAGTGCAAACCAATTATTTAAAAAAAAATGTCTACAGCCAAAAAAATAATAGGTGTTATTACTTGCATAAAATGAAAAATCATTCCTACATCAACAAATAAAATATTTATAACAGTCCTATAACAATTAATTATGTAATTAAACAATTGTAAAAGCAATTTAAGGATTTATTTTTAAGAAATCATATATTTTTTTAATGCAAATAGAGCTTTTACTGTGAAATATTTATAACTCTTTCCTGTTTTTGTCACATTGCTTATATTTTGAAATTGAAAATAAGATTGCCTAAAGCTTTAAAATGTGATATAATTTAAAATGGTAAGAGACAATGTAATTAACTAGGAAATAATTAAATTAGATAAAAAAATAAATCAATTATTTTTTCAAGATAAAACAAAAATGGCTATAAAAGTACACAAAAAAAATTTTTAAATGCTAAAGAATTGTGTATATATTCAAAACTCAATATAAATCTACACAGTGTAAAAAATGATTAATGAAAAAAGTATGAAAATAAACCTTTGTTGTACATTTCCAGGAAATTTTGAACAATTTTTAAATGTATCCAATACTGTGGTGACAACAGCTGATCCTGCATAAAATCCATGATTGGCATCAGGAGGATATTCTGTCCATTTTAGGAACGCAAAATCAAATTCAATACTCATTTCAGTCTTAGAATTAGGAGGAAGAGTTAAAACCAGCTCAAGATGATGAGGTCTCTTACGGTCTTTTGCTGGCTGATAGTGCAAGTAATCTACAATAAAATAATAATTAAAAGTATAATACAATTTTGTATAATATATTCAAAAAAATTTAAAAAATCATATTTTATATTTAAAGTACAACTTATTATAATTTTTCATAAAATAATACATATTAGAAAAAATTAATGCTAACAATTTTAAGCAACAATATTTGCGCTCACATAGTTAGAAAGTCAAAGATGAATGGATGTTGGACAATTAAGCAACATGGTATTGTTTTGTGTGCATGTTATGGTGTCAGATGATATTTTTATATGCCTTGCTGCACAATCAAGTGAGAGGAAATATTTTTTTTCTTTAATTCTAAAAATTGTCAAAATTTAATTTAATATTTATTACTAATAAAAAAACAAATTTTTACCCATACAAATTTTGAAAGCTTTCAGGATTTTTATTTAATTAAACTGCAAACGTCCACTTACCTGATTCAGATATTAATAATTATCATGAAATAACGTGTTATTCTAAATATATTCTAAAACTGGTAACTCTGAAACATTGTATAAATGAATCATTTGATATGCTTTAAAATGTATAATGATTATTATGAAAATATATAAAAAAGGTTTTTAGCATTATCTCCCCCACCCCTTCTTTTCATATAAGAAAAAATATTTCAATCTAATTTCATATTGATTATAACATATTAATTCAAGAATAATGACATGTCTGACAAATGCAACAAACAGAATTAAAACTGGAACTGCCACTCAAAACTGGGGGGGGGACCCTGTTTTTTCTCTATATGTGCATCCAAGATATTAAGGAAATGCATGAATATTACTCATGTGCTAATTATAATGCAACATGGTTTTAAAAAGTAAAGAAAGAAAGGAAAGGAAGCAAAAATAAAGCAACAATTCAACATTATTCAAAATAATAGCATATTAAAAATAAGTTTATATTCACATACAAAAAAAATTATCTTTATTTGTTACCTAGAATTTAGTAAGATAAGATTTATATATTAAAGAGGTGAGGAAGATATCTCTCATGCTTTTTAACTTAAGTCACACAAAATTAAGGATTTTGGGTGAAATAAAACACAAAACATTTTTTTATCATGATACAAATCATTAAATCTTTTTTGGTAATGGTTTTTTTTGTTTTTGTTGTTATTCTTGTTATTTATTTAACAAAAAAAAACATTACAAAGAAAGATAACTTTTTCTTATTTATTCATTTTTATCCATTCAAATACATCAATTTCTGCAGATTTTTCAACCATCAGTACCATGGAGCTAATCTTTAACAATAAAGTACAACATTTTTGTATGGCTTAATGTACATTTTTTTAGCTATTTCACTTTCAGGAACATATGTGAAAATATTTCCAATATAACATTGAATGCATTAAAGGATAAATGTGACATAAGTTTTAATGCCCATAAAAATTCAGCATTAAATTACTATTATTTAATTAAAAAGTTCAAAACAGTATTATTTTTGGCCATTAAAGTTAATGTTTTTGGATTTTGCAAGTCATTTTATCTTGTATTCCTTTTAGATACTAAGTCCAACATCAATGACAACTCTTTTGAATACATAATCTTGCATATTTTCCTTTTTGACATGATTAGTTAGTGCCTGTTTTCACATATTATTTAGGTATATTATCTTCATACAAAGTAAGCAGTACATCACAAAAGGATTTTGAGCAAATCCTGGTAGCCATTCAGCAAAATCCAGATTGATTTTCATTACACATTTGTGAAAGGTATTATTTTGGTTTTGAAAATTATGACCAATATTTTTTATTTTTGTAGTCTTTAGAGATTGGCATTTTTTAGAGGAGAAAAAATAACTGAGAAACTTAAAATTGACTTCTAAAATTCCCATATTTAATAAAAACTTTCAAACTCCCCTGCCTTTTTCCATCTCCCCCTCTCCATATATTTAAATTTCCTGTATTTTTCTAATTTTCTGGCAGCATAGTAGCCCTGATAAAATTATTAGACTTTTAATTTTAAATCTGCAATAAGTGAAAATATTCAGTAGTTTAAAATGGAAAAATCATTTCAATATCTCAATCCCTCTTAAAACATCATAGAAACTAAAATAATTGTAAATGTTCTTAATAGGATGAATCATTTAAATAGGAAGTTAAGTAAATTGTAAGTATATAATCATTTTACAAAAAATCAACATTGATTTCTTCATAATTTATCTTTTTTGAACTTCAAAAATATGAAAGCAAATATTCTTAATTAATACAGATATTTATATTAATTTAAATGCTTTGTGAAGCACAAATGAATTGCTATTGAAAACATGGGTTTACATTAATAATATACAAATTTAAAAGTTCCAAATTTCTTACTAAAGATGATAAATAATAAATTAAGCAACAAATTACTACGGAAAATACGAGCTAATAATAAATAAGTTTTTAATTTACAATATTTGAATAATTTAAGTTTCCTAAAAAAAATTTTTGTTTAAGAATCTGTTTACCTGGAATTAGACGTTTCCCATGACTTCTAATAGACAAAGTGTGACTGTATAAACGTAAATACCATGGAACCATGTCATAATATATAATCTTCAGTGGTTTTATGCGGTCATTGTTGAAAAATGTACAGTGAATTCCACCTTGTTCTTGCCCATATCCTAAAATTAAATTAAATATTACAAATATTCTTAATTAAATTGTTAAAACACCATATAGTTATTTTAATCTAATATCAAATATTAGCATAGAAATATTGCATTACAAAAATCTTTAATCTTCATATTTGTTCATAATTAAATGAATAATTTCAATCATAAAAACTTAATCATACATTTTTTAAATACTTGTCAATTTTCAAAAAAAAAAAAACTGCAAAGTAAAATGTTTTGCCAATTTAGCAATTAATAAACAAACTATATAGCATGTGATTTGCATGTTTAAAAATTTTCATTAAAAAATAACAATGAACTGAATTTAAATTTTATGATTTGGCTAAATTTTTACTTGGTGCTTTTTATTTGCCATTAAAATTGAACTGAGCTCAATTCTTTAACTATAAAAACATTATAAATGTATTAAGCACAAATTTAAGACATGCAAGAAAAATTCATACGACAATTGCTAATTCAATGCAATGCAGTTATAAAATTGAAAATATCATCAAAATACATGTTAAATTAAACAGTAAACTTTAAACTTAATATTTCTCTCATACAGAGAATTATTGAACAAAACCCAAATATAGATGTCGTTGAAAGAAAAAAAAATTAAAAGTTGAAGCTTTGTCATTATATTTTATATCTTCTTAATGTGTAATTGTTAACATGTTTTTTATGACTATAAAATGTGTTAATAAAGTATTTTGCATTTTTAATATGCAATGTGCTATTTTAAGTATTATTTTGCAAAATTCATTATTAGAATTTGCATTTTTAGTGTATTTTAAAATCTAATAAATCTCCAGAAAAGTAGAAACCATATCCTTAAATTGTATAATGTAAATTATGAAGGCAAATAAAACAGTAAAAAAATTAAACAAAAAGAAAGTTGTTTTAGCCCAATAATTTATTACGATATAATAACATAGAGGGAAATTGAATCTACATGAAATAAAAATATACATTTCTACAATACAAGAAAAGAATAAGGTATCCATTAATAAATAAAACAAATACTTTTTGTTAATAAATAAGACTAAAGATCATTAGATTTCCATTTCCTTATATAAAAACTTCACATTTCATATTAAAATTACTCGCATTTTTACAATAACATTATACATATTTGTAATAATATCTGATAGGAAAATAAATGAACATTAAAAAACTACCTATAAAGATATTCAAAACAAAAAAAATTATAGTTTTATATACTATATAAAAATTTATTTATAGTTTATTTCAGAATTTTATATATTTTTATAGTTTACTTCAGAAAGAGATATTATAAAAATAATACAACTTACCAGTCACTTTTCTATTTACATAGAAAATGGGAGGAGGTATTATCCCATATATATGAATGTTTTTATAGGATGCACCAATATTCACATATTTTGAATTTTCAAACATCTTTTTCAGATTATAAATTCCATATTCTCTTACTTCTTTAAATCTAAAATCACTATCAAAACTTTCTTTGATTGTTTCATGTGGTTCCTGATTCAAGGCAAAAGGAACTCCCGACTGAAAATAAAGTTTTGATTATTACTATCAAAATGTATTTATCAACTTCAATAGTTTTCACACTATTATTATTTATTTGTAACTTTTCAAGATTTTTTTTTTAAAAAAAAGACTGCATTAAGTATTTTAGAAGCCTCAAAAACAAAAATGATTCCTTTTTATTTATTTGCTAATGCAAAAGCAGTAGTACAAGTTTTTTAAAATTTTCATTAAATTTTATTGGCTAGGGTTTTTAAAAAAGCCAAAATGTAACATATATATTACATAATGCAAATAATATTGAACTGTGGAAAAAATTGTAAAATTTCTGAAACATGGTTATACAATAAATTCTAATTATAACTTCCAAAATAATTAAAAGCAAAGATGGAGTCCAAATTCACACAACTTTACATAAATTCAGTCATATTATGATTGAATTGTTCTCTTGATTGATAAACTCATAACTAATTTTTAACTTATCTTATTAAAATAAATCATATATATTGAAAAACTTTCAAATGAATGACATCTGATAGTAAAAATAATACATTTTAATAGTATTAATGAAGTAAATTAAAAGTTCACATTTTTATAATCTAAAATATACATCAAGAGGAAAATTTTATCTATCTTGATCTTATTAGTTAGGACTGTTAAAATGAATGTGTTAAATTTTACTAGAAATAATAAAATATAAATGTAAATTATATTTAAGAGTTTAACAATAATGTGCAAATGCAATGATTGATGCAAATGCAAAATAAGAAAAAAATTATTCAATATATTTAGCAAATTCAGAAGTTTCCTAGCAAAAAGTCAAAAATAAGCTATCAAAATATTAATAATTAGATTAATTATTAAAGGCTCATACCATAAAACTTTTTTCTTTAGATATCTTATTTAGAATTTAAGGTCATAGAGTAAAAGAAATCCACTGATATATAGCTTTTTATACTGTCTAATCTATAATAAAAATGCAACTCGAAATGCGTTGCTAAGCGCAAAACTGGAGAACGGCTTGACCGATTCGGCTAATTTTTTAAAAATATTTTCGTTAAGACACGAGGATGGTTCTTATGGAGAGAAAAAATGAAAAAACTGCATGGAAAATAGTTAAAACAACACTTTTCTTACTTTCCCGCCAAAAATCTTCATTTTCTTCCCCCACACCAACTGAGTTAGATAGCAGGAAGTAATAAATTATGATTTGTTTAGAAAGAAATACGCGAAATCAGTTGGTTTTCATTCATAGATAATGGGACGTTTAAAAAATAAAGAAAATGGTTGCTTTTATTATTAGTCAGTATGAATATTTAATCTATGCCTGCTCAGTCTGGGCAGGGAAGAAAAAAAGTAATAATAAAGGGAAAAAAAGGGTTTATAGAAAGAAAAGTAGTGAAGAAAAAAAGGATAGAAAAGAAAAGAAGGGTGTGTGTCACCATTATTTCGTCTGTGCGAGGCATTTTCCAAGCTGTTTTTAAGCTTTTGCATCTCTTGAAAACCAATTGTGTCTTTATTTGTTTAGTGTGTTTACATTCATGAAAATTTGAATATTATTCTACAAAAACAGAATTTTAGACCTTTCCCTCCACCATTTAAGTAAAATGTCAATTCCGGGATAATCATTGCTCGGATAGAAAGAGAAAGATGAGTAGTACAGTGAACAGATCATCTGAAGAAAATAATAATAAATAATACTATAAATGAATTATATGATTATCAAAATTTGTTTGGTTTAAAAATATTTTGGTGAAAAATCTGTTATGAGACACACCTATATAAAATATTAGCGAGCATTAATACTGGCGAACCGACTGGTCCCCAAAGGCGGCTAGTATAAAATACATTCATTCTACTAGTATTTTCTAGTACTCAGTAAAAAGGAATTTTTCAGAAATTTAAAAATCAATCAGCAAATTTAAGTAGTTCTTAGTTAAGGCTGGCCATTTTTTTTTTGGATAATTAATGATACTGTTATATAAAAAATTAAAGACAAATTGTTTTATTTCCTGTAATAATTTTGAAGACAAACAGAAATTTAATTATAACACAGGAAGTGAATAAAAATAACAACTTCATTCCTAATAAATTAAGCCAAATATAAACACCAAGTAATAAAATAAGCATAATTAATTGAACATTAAAAGGATACATTTATATAAATAGTGTTTGAGATATTAAAAATATTGTAGAATTATTACATAAGGGAGAACTAATCTCAAAAAAGATAAAATTCAACTCTAAAAATGGTAATATACATGTTTCTGGAGATATGTGCCAATTACAATCACAAAGAAAGAAAGAATAAAAGATTTGGTTGTAAAATAAAAGTTTAATTGAAATAATTCTTCTTAAAAGTTAGAAAGGAAATCAATTATAATGAGATGTGGAAGCAAGCAAGCATGCATGCAGAATTTTAAATATATCTATTTCCCCAAAATAAAACAAAAATTGCAATCTGAAGTAATTAGTTAATCTGCTGTGTAAAAAACTGTAACTGGTACAGATTTCAACAGAAAATGTCATATCTTTAGAATTTTATATATAGAATTCATTTAATAGTGGTAGGTTGGTTCTAATATAATTTTGTCCAATTAAAACTAATACGAAATCTAAACAAAATATGTTTACACTTTTTCTGTTTGCACATTCTCTCCAACTGGATGGGGAGGGGGAGAAAACATGCTTTACCACTTTATATGAAAAAAGGAAACTGAAGGACCAAAGTTAATGGAGGAATGAAGAAAGTTAGTACAGAATGACAAATTTGTTGTGTGAATTTTTAATGTAAGTAAAACTGAAAGCCTAATTCCTATATTCCAAATACTAAATTTAAAAAATTATTTTTAGAATAAAAAATCATTTTTAACCTATTTCATTTAAAAATTTTCATGTAATAAAAACGACATATTTTAGAAGCGTTCCAACTGTTCACTAAACGAAAATAAATTACATCAATTATATATAAAAAGAAAGAGCAGACAATTTGTAAATCAATCTTTATTATTATTATTATTATTTTCAATCGTATTTAGTTCGTTAACCCGATGTTATATCCATTCTTTAAATATATTATATATTTATAAACTGAAAAATGTCAAGTTTCTCTTACATGGCTAAATTCTAATTTTACTTATGCATTTGATGTACATTTCAGAACTTATTCAACTATGATAAGAGTAAACATTATTTATTAAACTGTATTTATTCAATAAACATGATTATAATTTTTTTAAAAAAATCTCAGATAAACATATTTTATAATTTCATGATTATCAAATTTAATACTTCAACATGAATGAAAATTAATTCTCCAAACCTCCTAGAAAAAAAATTCCAAATATTTAAATGAAAATGATATACTTTATTTGATGATATATCTACAAAAACTTCACTCGTTGCAGCTACTGGACATGTATTCAAGAGACTTGACCCAAAAAGTTTAACAAAAGACCAATCTGAAAGAAATTTTCTGATAAGTCAAACATGAATGAAAAAAATTTGAACATAAAATATTCTTTTTTTTAATTATTTACCTTGTTTTTTCTGTTGATTCACGGGAGGATCAAAAACAATTGATACTGATTGAATCAATTCTATGGCAATTTGTCTACAGTTTTCCTACATACAAAACAACATATTTTTAAAATATCTTTTTTAATTAAAACACATTTTAAAGAATATTTAAAAGCATTTTTTAATAAAAGAAATGTTTTAAAATAGTCTGAATAATTTTAGGCAAATCCCTTTCTTCAATGAAAAAAATGTTTTGTAATCAATAATATTAAAATAAATAATTGGATACATAAAAATCAAATAATTATTGCTGCATTTGAACCAAAAAATGTGTTGGGAAAAACTAATAGTATCTTAGTGTAAATTTTCTGCATATATACAGAGCCATGACATCAGGTGGCTTTCCATTTCTTGCTATACTTATAATGAAAAAATGCTCCTTGATGTTACATGCACACTATTACTATAAAACCGAATTTATATCAACAGAAATGTTTTA
The DNA here is from genome assembly GCA_026289955.1 of Argiope argentata. Lineage (NCBI taxonomy): Eukaryota > Metazoa > Arthropoda > Arachnida > Araneae > Araneidae > Argiope > Argiope argentata. The sequence goes on from JAOUZG010009418.1 coordinate 2,316,370, forward strand.
CATGTATAAACAGTTTTAATTCAATTGTTATTTAGCATAACAACAAGGGGTATCTTGTATCTCAAAATAAAATGTGTATATTTCTGATCAGATTCTTCTATTTTAGATTAACAATGATTGTGAAAAATAGAAAGGTTTATATTACAAAATGGATTCTTCTCTTTTGGATTAATAATAATTGAAAAAAGTAAAAGACTCATACTATCAAAGATTTTCTCAATAAAAATTATGAAGTACTTTATCAAGAGAGCTTTTATGAACTAAAGTAATAAATAATAACTTTTACAATATAGTTTGATAACTGTTTGAACTTTATTCAATGTTAGTTTGCTTATTTGTATTTCATTTTCCAATGTTGGAAAATCATAGGTAAGTACATATTAAGAATAAACGCAACATGGCATTAACTTTATTTCTCTTAGTTCAAACGCAACATCAGATGATGTTGCGTTTGAACTAAGAGATATTATGAACGAACATATATTATGAACGAAAGATGTTTGGTTTGATCATGTAACTTGTAAATACAGTAGTTTCAGTTTAAATGTTGGTTAATCTAATAGTATTTATGTCTATGCATGCTGTTATGTGCCATAGAGTTAAAAGTGCATATAACTGTCAGATTCTTCACTTATAAATATATTAATAAGCACTCTATTCATAGAGAATATCATGAAAGAAACTCATCTATCTTGATATCACCTCACTATAATAATGAACAAGACGAAAACAATGATTCTAAAGGTCACTAAATGGCATATACAGATAATCAATTCATGTGTTCAAAATCAGTTATTGCTTAATAAATCTGAAAATTACTTATAAAACAGCCTGAAATTCCCCAACTGTAATGCATTAGAAAAGAAATATAAATTACCTTAATTAAAACACTGTGAAATTTGTTTGAAAGCTATTTTTCTTTAAGAAATCAATTATAATAATACTAATACATACAAGAATGAATAGTTTTTCTTCGGCAATTCTAATGGGGGGGGGGGAATAAATTAAAATCTATTGACTAACAATTTAGAAGAATAAATTCATAATTTTCTCCTGTTTCTCTAAATTCTCCCCAACATTAAATAATATTAATATAATTAGTTGAATGAAACTTATGATTATTTTTTTAAATAATTCTTGAAGAGTTTAATTATTTTAAACTTTTCCAATATGAATCATTAAAAAGTATGAAATATAACAAATAAAAATGCAATCAATGTGGGTTGAATACACATGAATTTTGCAGTCAAAAAAAATTGAAATTGCCTCCTTTCGCAGGGGATGATGTCCTCAAACAAGGACACCGTCTGTCTAAAGCAATCACTGTGTTAAAAAAATCTTTCAAAATAATTGTGTTAATGAAGTGTAGCAATTGCCCCTTATGAAGTGTAGCAATTGCTGTATATTATTTGCATGTTGAATATAGTAATAATAATTATGAAAAAAAAGCTTAAATGAAAAAGAAAATTTTAAATGTGAGATGTTTTCTAGAATCAAACATGGATAACTTTTTCCTGAATCCGAAGATAAATAACAAAAACCCATCCTGAAAGCAGAATCAACATTACATTCCTCTCAACAAAATATCAAGTTACACCTTTCACATGAAGAGAGATAAATAAAGAAATAGGTGTTGAAGACAGACGGAGTCATAAAATGAGGACATCTTCACCATGTGAATCAGCAATTTTGATTATTTTTTAAATTAATTAGATTAAACAAAATCATTACATAAATCTCATAGATATCATACAAATATGAAAAATCGGTTTTGATAAAATTCTTAATAGGTCAAAAAAATTATAAAATTTGAAGAAAGAAATTGGGCGATTTTTAACAGAATTATTGCTATAAAAGAAATGAAAATTGTACATACTGCCATTTACTTCTTTAAAGGGATTAAATGCTATTTTCCTGAAATTTTTATAAATTTAAAGCCAATACCTTTTTTATTAAAAATTTTAAAATTAACGCCCCTTTTTTCATGACCACTGTCATGGAAAGGGTTAACTGTCCAAGTTTCCTATTGCTTGATTTCAAAAATTTGCTATTTGAGAGGGGGGGCCTAAGAAAGGATAGTTAAGTATAGTTTTTTTAGATGTATTGCAAAATGAATAAATAGAAAAAATATTTCTATCTAATATGAATAGAGCAAATCATAAATAAAAGACCCAATCTAATTACTTGAAGGATGAAAGCAAAAATAAAAAGTCAATATTTTTTATGTTTCAAATCAATTAAATAAATACATTAATTTTAGAAACTTCAAAATCAACAAACCTTACACACTCTGCGCACATCAACAGCCACAGATACATAATTAGCACTAAAAATGCTTAGAGCATTTAAGAGCGTTGACAGTCCAGCCTGAAAAAATAAATAAAACCACTTTAAAATAACAAGTAATATAAACAACAATTTTTTTAATCAATTTCTACTTAGGTTAACATAGAAAAATTTTATTTTAGTAACTTTTTACTGAATAATTAAAATTGTTGTTCTCATGTTCTGCTTTACAATGGAAGGAGGGGTCCAGTAGCTTTTGAGGGTATGGAACCCTTAGCACTCCGAGGGCAGAAGTCTGACTTCTATCTCACACGTCACAAACCCTTTTTACAAGGCTGACTTCATTCATGCATTTCATTCATTCATCCACAGATCGTAATTTAGATCGAGAATAGATAACGATCACCTCTGATCCAGTACTCCTAGTGGTATTATTCTCGACATGGAGGACTTTGTGAACACAACACACACAGAGAGTCCTCAAATGGGTTCGAATTCGTACCGTTAAGGATGTGAATCCAAATCCCTACCAACCAAACTATCCTGGCCTAATAATTGATCAAAAAATTATTTATAATAATTGTAAATAATTTTTTGTGTAATTTGTAAATACTAGCATTGAGGTTTCAATGTCAATTGAGGATTCACCAATAATTGAGACAACACAAAATGTGTGAATTTACTATGTAATGTAATACACATTAGAAATTTTTAATTTTCTTTAATCTGTACAAATTTAATTCGAAACTACAAAATAAATCCGAAAAATCGATTAATTAAAAATGCTTAGTTTTAAATGCATCAAATATTAAGAAAATAAACAGAATCATTTGAAATAATTGGCCAAAAACATGTTAAGACTACACTCATTAGCATGGGGTAGAAACAAACTGAATTCGTTATTCATTTGGTGGTGGGGAAATGAAGATTTTTGGCAAGAAAGTTTTTAATTAATTAACATCAAATGTCATCCACTACAAATGTTAAAAAATTTATTTGAACTTGAGTGGACGAATAAGAAGTATTCAATTAATGATTGAAAATTTGAACAAGATATATATATATATATATATATAAATATATATATAAGAGGAGAGTATGAACTAATAGTTGGAATTGAAAAAATGTTTTACATAAACAAAATTTTATAGAAAGGCAAGATGTTCTGAAAATAATAATAAGATCTTTGATACATAACTGATATAACAAAGTTCATTATTTTTGCATATGTGTGTTAAATATAGCCAACACATTACTATTATCTATAACACACTACACGTTAAAAAGAGTAAAATTATAATTTTAGTCCAAATTAAGATTCGATTTTAATTTTGAGTTATTATCTACAAATAAAACTGTTTTATCTTCAAATTCAATAGTAATAAATCTAATTATAATTGCTTAATTTTAATACTTGATGAAAAACTCTTGAGTTTATAAAACATTAAAACCTCTACACACTTTGTTTATGATTATTATAAAATAAAATACTCCATGTTTTTTAACTGATTGTAGTGTCACTGCTCCATATTTTAGCCAAGTCTTATATAGCAAACTCCATCAATTTATATAAGAATTATTCAGATTTTTACAACTAAAAATATTAAAAAAAGCAAATTGATAATAAAATAATAATAATAACAACCAGTAAAAGAATTATTTTCATTTAACATTTGTTATAAAACTAAACATAATTACCTGAGCACCACATGGCAATAGTTTTCTAAATGGGGTGAGATTTTCAGTACAGACTATTTCACGAGGTAAAGCAGAATACCTAGCAAAACTTGCATTGTATGGTTCATGTAAAGGAATCACACCTTCAGGCCGAAAAGAGAGCTTTGGAGCAGCAGTGTTAGAATCATCAATAAAATTTAAGGAAGCACAAAACTGACCAGATAAAACATGAGTTAATTTCTTCCAATTGGAATTAATCCTGAAGGGGGGAAAATAACAAAATAAATAGGATAAAATATGAAAAATTTAAATTTCAACAAAAACAGCCAAGGAAAGCAATAATTCCATAAATTTACATGCAATTTAATAAAAAAATATATTCCATTATAACATTTAATAGAATTCATATAAAAGCATGCTTGTTAAAAGAAAATATAAAAAATTAATATAATAGCAATTTAAGATGAAAATAAAAATATGTGAAAAAAAGATAGCATAAGATATATCTTCATATTATTACAATTACATGATCAATTAATATTTTTCTTCCTTTTTTTATGTCATCCTCTTCTATAAAAAAAGATATAAATTCAACATCAACAGCTTACATACTAATTATTTGCACATTGATATTTAAAAAAGATCTCAGGGGAAAATAAAAGGAGACAATATTTGGTGTATTTTTTGGTGGAGATAACTGGGGGCAGAAAGAGATGAAAACTAAAAACAAAAAAAGAAAAGTAAGAATGAAAAATCATTTTTATAATTTTAAATAATTTTATGATAGTATATACTTTCCTCTATAAAGTATATCCATACATCACAATTGTGATAAATAAAAAACTGTGTCTTATAAAAGAATTACATATGATTTATTTGTTGTGTACATGAACCTTCCTAATGAAGGTTCACATGCACATAATTCACAGCACTATTAAATATTTACACACAATTCTCCTATTTGCATTTTGTTGTTTGTGATATTCTAACTGGCCTTTATTTCTCATTACAACTTCACAGATAATAAGAAAGACCTTTCTTTCAAAACTTTTAAGAATGCAAGAAAACCAAAAAATTAAACATTTGATGAAAAATAGAAATAGCTAGAAATTCATTGCAAGAATGAAATCTGTTATGGAAAAGTAGGTATCAAAAAAAATTTCTAATTATTAAAATTCAGAAAAACACATTGCATCAACTATATTGGTATCATTATATATATATATATATATATATATATATATATATATATATATACACACACACCCATATATACACACACGCATATATATTGTCACTTGAAAAAAATGGTGTAACATTATTTCCATGTCATAATAATTTCATAATTTATAGAAATAAAAAAAACTCAAATATTAGAATAAATTTTCCTAAACTAAATTTCTTATAAAAATTTCATAAATATTTTTCTGTTGTAAATACACCCATCTTCCAACATATATATGTGTGTATGAAATTTGGTAGTTCTAGATCAAAAAGTTTTGTCTAAAATGCAAACAAACACACATATTATTAATATAGAACTTTTAATAATATGAAGAAAAAAATTATATATTGAATTAATGTTTTTGATATTAATCAAATTTCTATTAAAATATCTCTAATATCAAACAACACATTTCAATTAAAACTAATTCAAATTGGGGATAGAATTTTATATTGAATTCTCAATTCAAGAACTATTACAGTGTACGTTATTAAATGACAAGTCCCAAGACAGATGCAAATACTGTAAAATTTTTACTTTAATATGAAAAAATATCAAGGTTTTGTAGGGTATTGAAGGAAAAGATTACACAATATTTTACAATAACAGTTCTCAACTTTATCCTGTTCCTGTATTACTTGAATTAGACTTTTTATTTTCAAATATTCCATACTATTATATATTCTCTAAGGAAGTTCTTGTAAATAATAAAATTTCTTAAGATAGTTTAAGAATTAATTATTCAACTTAGCATTTTTAGGATTCCATTTTGAATTAAAATTTTATTCCCTTTACTAGTATTCGCTCAATGCCAAAATAATTTAAAAGAACTCAAACAATTGTAAAAATATTGTATAAACTTATGCTGTAAGTCAGCAACTATTTACAATATCAATGACTATTAAAGTCATTTAAGCTTCATTAAATAATCCAATTATAAGGGTTGCATTACATATGACAAAGAGTAGACTAACGCTTAGTAGTTAGTTGTTCCCACCCTTGTTCATCGAGGATTAGATTATGCATGTTACCCATACTTTCTCATACACAGAAGTTTATTTAGCCATGATTCTTCCTTTACTCATTCAAGTACCCACTCAATTTTAAATAAAAAGGTTAACATTTATAGTTGTCAGAATTTTTTTAGCAAACACTGTACAAAAAAAAGGGGGAAAGAAAAATAATCCTGATTTAAGAAAAACTACAGACCACATGAAGATATGAATAATGCATAATCCATTTGATGATTCACAAGGGTGATGGCAAGCCAACTATCACTTGATAATTAAATGTTAACCTATCCTTTTCTATGTATTTATTCAGTAAAGAGTTTTTGGACTTACATAAATATAACTAATGACACAAGTACTGCTTTTATTTTTCATACAAATTTGAAGAGATTAAATTCTTATTCTTTATTTTAATTTCTAAAGCATTAATTTTATTTCTTTTTAAAACTATTACAAATATTTTCTAAACTCTTAGAGTTAGTACATTATTGCTTGGGAGCGTTTATTCTAAAATAAAAAATAGGATAAACAATAATTTAGTTATAAACATACTCTGAAGCATTGCATTTGAATAATGCCCACAATTCTGCACCTGGAGGAGCACTCCTAACTGGATATCCCCACTTTTCATATCTCCAAAGACCTTGTGTTAAACTAAAGTGTAATTCTTGAACTTGATGTTCAAATATTATTTCACCAAGAGAGCGAGGAAACAAACGAAAGTGACGAACTACAAAAACAACATTTAAAAAAAATCATTTAAGATTTTTAAATTTATTATAAATGATATCATATCATATGGATTCAAAGCAACTTTATTATATAACAATATTACTATATAAGATAATTTAAGATATTATCAACGATTTTTTAGATAACTAATAATAACCTTCCCCACTAAAAACTAATAAATTTGGAAGTCTTAATGTTATATGAAATTGAATCAAAACATTATCAATGTTCAATCAGAGAAAAATGGACAGATACCTCAATATTTTGATGATTTATTCACATAAAGAATATTTTTAACTATATGAAAATCATCCTCTTGTCATATTTTCCCTCTAATCATAAAAATCAAATAAGAAATGAACAACGGAGAAATATATACTTCAACTAAAAATACCTCTAAAAATCTGCAAAAGCACTGCAATGCTCAGCTTGATAACTTGATCTTATACAACTTGACAAAAACAAAATTAATATAATGAATTCCATGTTTATGAGAGGCAGAAAATAAAATATATCTAGGAGCAATTCTAGTACATTCTTACTCACTTCCATGACAATTAACCAGTTCTATTTTGGACTTCTGGAATGACTCCTGATCCCATTTTTAACTTTACAAAGTTAACACGCTACAGATGGACAAACCTATTTTTCAACAACATATTTCTCAATACATATATCTTCTCAAAATTCTAGAGATAATGGTGATTCTTATCCACTTTGACTGAGCAAAACCAAAAATGATCAAGGATCTGATACATGATTTAAAATTAATATAAGAGGAATAGCCTTCCTCATACTTAGGATACATTGATGCAAATCATTTGTAAACAAAGAGGATCAGAACAAAGAATTTTCAAACTGTTTCTTAAAAGAAGCAGAATTTACTAAAATATGTTTAATTAATAAACACAATCTTGAAAATTAGCATAAGATGATTGAGCTAATTTCTATGAAATTTTATAGCCTTCTTGGAATGAAGAACTTAATGCAATGAATATCATATTAGACTAAAATTTATAACTTAAATTAAGCATAAAACAGAAAAAAATACCAGAATAGCCAGGTACAATATATAAAATACTAGTATTTGTACATAAAAAACTAGACAGAAATAAAAACACATTCTTCCATTGTCATACTAAAAGATAATTTCAACAAAATAAAAATATGAGAAACAATTATGCCTCCTAATTCTATGCTTTATTGCTGCATAGTAATAATATAAATAAAAATTACACTATTCATCAGCTGTGAACCAAACTTCCAACATAGATACTAAATGAATAACATGCAATGATTTTCTCTAATTCTCTTTAATAAGTAGCAACTTACAATTTTAACCTAATAATTATTGATATCGCTTTATTAATAAAGCTTAATTTATAAATAACCCAGAGAAAAATGCCAAAACTCTAGAAAAAGGTCAAGGAAGTAAATTGCATTAATATGAAATCATTAAAAAATATCTTAATAGATCTTGAACAGGCTTTGTAACTCATATATATATATATATATATATATGAGTGAAGCATGTAAATTTCTAAATTACAGCAAAAAATAAACATAGATAACTTAAACTGCTTTAGTAGTGATGTAAAAAGACAAAATATTTTATTAAGTGAGATCTTAAAAAGGTATGCATTTAAAACCTTCTGCGTATTTTTATTAAATATGAATACTAATTGGGTGTTACACTACTAATTAAGTCCTTAAAAATTACAAAAAGAATATTCCAGCTCATTCTCTACATTCATTCACCTGATTTTCAATTTATATAAAAAAAAAAGAAGAAGAAAAGGTGAATGGCAAAGCAATTCAAACTAATGAATAGATTTTTCACATATTTTGCTCAAAAATATCATAAATTATATAAAAAATAAAATAGTTAATTTTTTTATTAAACAGAAACTAAAATTTTCATACATAAAAAAATTACTTTTAGAGCAATTATTCAATTATTAGTATTAAATAAAAATACTACAGACATTTAAATCTTCATATTCATTAATCTAAATTGTATCATTCTTTAAAAATTAATAATAACTGCCGGAAAAAATTAGTTTTTAGTACTACAGAAAGGGTTGTACAGCTAATTTCTCAAAAAATTAACAAAACTTCAGATCGTTTTTTTAATGGTATTTTTGTTTGAAGTCTTGATAAAAATTATAAGTCACATGAAAACTTAATGTATTATATTTTATATTAAAGTATTTCTAACATCAAAAACATTGTGAACATTTTAAAATACAATACTTTAAAATATTTTCATCATGAGTAGCATCAAATATATCATCTAGTACCAAATAATGAAAGAGTTCTTATCCAAAATGAAACTTATTTTTTACTTATTAATGTTTCTTTTCTTTATTTAGAATTCTTTTTTTAATTTCAAAAGTAAAAACCTATAATAAATTTATTTTCTAAACGCTAATGCAACAATATTAAGAAGCCCTTTCTTTTAAATTAGCATTTATTTTCTCCAATTTACTTATAATATTCACCATAATTAGAGAAGTGAAGTCAACAAATGAAAATGTAACGGAGGAAAAGCTATTATTTTAACATAAAATTATTCACAGCTACTTACAATCACGTTCATCATCGTCATTTAGATCCTTTTCAATACTAAATTTAAAATATGTGTACACATGACCACTTGGTAAAGGTTTTATTAAAAGTTTTTCATCAAATCTGTCAGTATAACTAGTTTTGCAAATATTAGGCGAGACTATCAATAATAAAATAGCATAAAACAAAGAAGGTATGTCCATTTCAAAGTAAGAGCTCTTATTCATTTTTCATATATGTGTTTCAGAAACTCATCTTTTATGCGTATGAACATCGAATAAGCAAAATGCTAAAACAAACAGTTACTTTGTCATGAAAAGCATGGCAAATTTTCATTGCATTAAATCCTGAACATGTGAAATATATTATTAACCGTCCCCCTCAACCTGAAGAGTGTTTATACTGATGTATATTACTAACTAAACAATTGCTTGCAATTTCTCAACTTTCATAACAAAAACTACTGACACCGGTGTTGCCATATTGGGAATATTTATTGATAAGTTCAAAAAAATAATAAGTATAATAACAATCGCTACTAAAAATTTTACAAAGCAATCTGATTGTACATTAAAAAGCTTCATACGTTTTAATGAAATCATTTCTTAATCATGTCTGTAATTTCTATAAAAAATAACTATTTGATATGACCTACACTGTCAACCATTTAAAAACAAAATCAAATATAATGATTCAAAAGAACTTTCATATTAATTTAATAAATTGGGTTTTTTTATTATTGTTGTTCTTTTTCAAATGTATCTACAATTGTGAAATCATTTTCACATTAATAAAATACTGAATCTGGCATCAAGCCAAGTTTTAGCGGTTTTGTGAAAAAAAAAATATTAACTTGGTAATTGTTTACAAATTCAGAATTAGAGGTTCTTTGTAGGAAGCGAATTTTTCTGAATTTTATGCTTCAAGTTGAATTTAATCTAATTTATTAGCTGTAAGTAAGCTTAAAATGTCGATTACACGATGAACATCAACACGAGGTCTTTATAAAGTCAGGATGCTGCTTTTATGCTTCAAAATTTAGTGGTAAGACAAACAATGTTATGCTCGTTTATCATAATTACATACAGCATCACTGAAGTTTCTAAAAAATAATAGTAAATCATTTTCGTTGCATTTATATTATTTTATTTTGTTCCCTTATGAGTTTATTAAATGTAAAAAATAAGAATATGTGTAATGTAATTTCATTTGAAATAATTTTTGAATTCTTTTCTAATTTAAGCATTATTTGTTTGAAAAAATATCCGTCTGTTTGTTAATATTGCAAGTAACTTTCTTTTATTTACATGAATAAAAATACGAAATTGATTTTATATGAATATTTTGTAATGTGATATAAATATTCAATCACTATATAAAGAATCCTTACTAATTTATTAGATAATTTGTAGAATCACCTGTCTTGTCAGCAGTAACCTTTTAATTAGAATTACTTTTTGTTTTCTAGTAATAGTTGCAAGATTCATCTTGACATAAAATGCAACATGAAACCTTTTGTCAAAAAAGAAAAATCTGGCCAGTCATCAGAAGAGTCTTCCTCACAAAGACCAAAGCGAAGTACATGTCAAAAAAATCTTGTAAGTCCCCATTAAGTTATTAATCTATAAATTATTATGCTAAAAATTTAATGGATTTTTGTTATGTAGCAACCTGTATTTGTTTATTATCTACAAAATAATTGTAATTTCTATTCTTTGAAAGTGGTTTAGTTATTTTTAAACCACTTCAACATTTTGTTTCACTTTACTTTAGTTTATTTATCCTAAAATCATCCAAGGTTATATCTTGCCCGATGTAGAATATTATTTGTTTCTTAAAAAGTCATCAACTGCTCTGTCAAATTTAGTCTGTGGTGTGTCAAATTTATTTTATGTGGGGATTCTTTTGGGGTGAAAATGTTCACAAAACCTTTATTGTATTCATCTTACCATTTATGCACAAAAAAATATTTTTAAACTTCAGTTTTTTTTTTGTATGTAGATATAAAAAATCAGGGCTTTGTGGAAAAATTCTTTCTATCTTATGCAAATCTATAGTGAACAGTTCTGAACAAAAAAGCAGTGCTTTAACCTAGTATCATATTTCAGTAGTGCCAAAATATACTTTCCAATACTTTTGTTACATAACTGTGTGATCATTTTTTATGTATAAACTTGTTATTGTTTTATTTCTTGTTTATTTATATTTGATATTTTTACTATAGCAATAAATCAAAGGCAGATAATTTTTTTATTAATTTAAATTCACAAATCTACCATTGGGCTATCAAAAGACTTTAATTAGGGTAAAAATTAAGTTAATTGATAAAAAGATGTTAGTAAAGAAATGATCAAAATATTCAACTTCTCCATAGCATTCATTTACTAAAAATTGCAAGAATTACTAAGAATTTTTACATTTTGTTATATTATTTTATTCTTGTAAAAAATTTTATAGAGTTTACAGTATAAATTTATGGGTAATGTTATATAAATGGGTATTGTTATATAAATACCCTACAAAAATATTTTCGTTAATATCTTATTTAGATAACTATTAAAATAGTTTTAAATTAATATATACTGCTGTTCCCCAATCATTTCCATAGTAAAAATGTAATAATATTTTATCATAATTCATCAGTTGATCTTATATTAATATTTTGTCAGGAAGCAAAAATATGATATCTGTATGAAATAGCATTTTTAAATAGCCTAATAATAATT
>JAOUZG010009418.1:2328693-2377565 GCA_026289955.1 Argiope argentata
ATATAAAATCACTAACAGTTTAGTGTTTGAAACTATATAATTTATTCATTTTTCTTGTAGAATAAAATAATATATTTATCTTTGTGTCATAGAAAAGTTGTAAAATTAACAGATTTTTAGTACTATATTTTCTTGTTCAGCTTATTTTACATTAATAGTTTCAAATTCTCTACCAAATATAAATGAAAAGTATAAATATTCAGTTTATGATTTATACTTATTTTATATTAAACAGATGTTTGTATTTGGGATTTTGTTTTTTGAGTATTTTCTAAATTGAATTTAGGATGGCAGCAATGGTCTTTTATGGAGAGAAGAAACTGATTTAAAAAAGGCACTATATGCCTCTCTTCAAGAAACAAAGAGAAAAAATTTAGATGAGGATGATGATGAGCCAGAGGAAGATATGAAAGTACCTCCTGAGGAGCCTGCTGTTAATGGACAAGAAGACATCTTGAAAAAGTTAGTGTTTTATTCTTTTTTTATTATATTCTAGGAAACATCCTGTGCCAATGTTACTATGTAAACCTTTTTTTTATTTCACTAGTTACAATGAAGGTGCTAAGTCCTAGCACTATAAAAAAAAATTCAGCATTAATTCTTTTGTTTTATAATGCTTAATTCAAATCAATATAAATTTAAAACTTGATCTTGAAAAAAGGTGCAGGTGTGTGTGTGAAGTGAATTTTGTGAATTAATGAACATTCATGAGCATGTAATAAAATTTGTTGATCCTGAAAAGGGAATTTTTTTTATATAAAAACCAATTCACTAGGCAAATAAAATTATCTAAGAAAATAATAAAAGTGTAAAAGAAAAATATATGATTGATTTCCATATAAACAGCATGCTTATAGTTAAGTAAATAATCAATAAATGAGAGTGCTTTAGAAACAGCTTACAGATATCTAAATTATTTATATACTTGCACTTCAAAATATAAACTACATACTGCACTACTACATAAAAATTATATTAAGGTTTACAGTATCTCCCTATAAATGCAGCTGTATACCTTCTTGGTATAAGATGCTACTATTACACTTTCAAATGATCTGACCCTACACAAACCTATGTAAAGTTGTCCCTGTGTCTAAACAAATATTGTGATGAACACATTTTATAAAATTAACCTAGCAATTTATTTAAAAATCCAAGTTTGTAGGGGATTGTTCCCTTTTAAACCTAAATGACATTTTTGTCTGGTGGGATATGGACAAAAGCAGTTACTCATCTTAGCCATAACAAGTTTTTCTATTTTAAACTAATTTATAGTTTAAAATCATAAAACTGTGAATTTAATATCTGCCATAGTGTTCTTATGATCGCTGTGTCGTTAGGCTAAAAATTTACCACACTTGGTGAACATCTTAATTTCTTCCAGAATATGTATATGCAAAGTATGGCCAAATAACTTTGTCCTCTGTTTTGGAATCCAATAATCTGAGTAATGAACCTTGTATCTCGTAACATTAAAATTTGTTTTTTATTTCTTTGTCATTGTCTTATTAGAGGAACTATGATTAATATTCTGAACTTGAATCTTTAATGCAGATTAATGCTTTAATATCATTTTTAAAATGTTAAATTACTGTAATATGAAATATGATGGTATCATATTAAGATGAAGATCTTAAAATGAGATAAAATAAAATATTAATTAAAAACTTTATTATTTTAATAAAAATAAATATGTTAATTTTTTTCTTTTGGCAAACCTTTATATTATATTACCTTGTAGACTTAATTAATTTATTATTTCATGACATTTTATTTTTAATTCGGTTGGTTTTATTTGTTTTTTTTTAGAGCAAAAGTTCATGCTCAGCGCAAATTTGCTCAAGGCTCTAATCCAAACAGTCCTGTGCCAACTCCTCTCAAAGTTCCATATGTGAATAGTTCAACAACTGAGCTTCTACCTTATAAACGACCAAAAACAGAGGACTTTTTAACATTCTTATGCTTGAGAGGTTTGTAAAATCTTATATAATATGTAATCAATTCAAACGTGTTTTGAATGTATTGTAAGTAGTTATTATTCACCAGAATAATAATATTATGCCATTATTATTAATAATATTATTCTGTATCCTATTATTTTTCTATAGAATATGTATTGAAAAGGAAAATATTATGATTACATCATCCACAAATCTTGAAAGTTGTCTAGCAATATAAAGTATGGAAATTTATGCATATTAGATCAAGGGTGTAACTATTGTTAATCTTTCCCCTCCCAGCTTTCAGCAAGTGTGAGTGTGAGATTTATTTGAGTTTGATTGAGTGGATATCCTTATGTACTTGTGGATGCTTTTGATCTCTCATTTTAGAGAATGACAGCTTTTGATGTGCCACCTAATTGCAATTTTTAGAAAATGCAAATGTAATTATTCCCATGCTTTTTGTGGATCTGGGGGGGGAGGCTTGGGGTAAGCTATAGATGCTTAGTATAATAGATGCCATTTCATCACTTTGTAAATTTTCTATCACTCCACTTTTTAATGCAAGGCAAACTTGAAATATTTTATAACCGGTAATTCTCCATATACTTTATTATTTCTTATTATTTCAATTTACTTTGGCAATGTGAACATCATCAGTGGTCACCATAGGAATGGCCTCATCAGATGAAGCTTGATTTCTTAAAAAGCATATTTATGATAATGTCAAAAGTTGTTTATTAATCAAAAGGACCCTATGGAACCAATTTTTTATCAGTCCAATTTTAATTAGCAGGCCATGAAATCTACTTATATTTAAAACTGTTCTGTCTTTTTTTATATAATATCATCTATATAATGAATTTTTAAGTTATATATTTAAGTTATATAAGAGCAAAATTTGAAATAGTAAGTCTTTATTTAAGAAGTCAGGTAATTTCTGGATTGATGATTGTGAAAAAATTATAAATATAGTTATAAAGCCACAATCATTTGTGTATTACTTAATGTTTGAAAATTAAATAAGCTATTTGTGCGTTTTTCTGAATACTTTTCAAATATCATTCTGTCTCTCATAAAAAAAAGTTTCATCATAATTTTTTATAGAAAAATAAAAGGCTGAAATTGATTTTGTGGAACAGAAAGGCAAAAAGAATAACGAGTCTTTGTTTTTAAAAAATTGGGAAATTTCCTTTCATTAGTAAAAGTAACATCTGTGATTTCATTCATATATGGTCTAAAAATAACTGCTTTAATATTTTAGCCCTCTTATTAAAATGTGTTTAATAAACTTTTTTTTAAAATCTAGGTACATCCATTTTACCTCCTTCATTGGATTTTCTAAATTGCTGCTCTAAAAGTGACACTAGTTCAGATTGTCGGAGTTTGAGTCCTGATATAGAAATAAAAGATAATGGGAATCATAAGGATTCATCTCAGAAAACTTCAGAGCCTCGTGATAAAAGTGGCATCAGGCACGAAAATTTGCCAAATGGTGCGGCACGAAAATCCTCTGCATGCAAAGCATTGACCAAAAAACAACTTGATTCAGCTCAAGCTTTAAAGAAAGCACATGCAAAATCACATAAAGAGGTATTATATCTATGTCTATAAATGTATATATATATATATATATATATATATATAAAATTCAATGAGAGTTGTGACATTATTATCTATACCATAAAGCTTGATGGTATATATTTGGGAAACTTAAACAATGGAAAGCATAATATTTTACTATTTTAAACAGTCGTGAATATGATCCTGAAGTATTTGAATAGAATTTAATTTAGACTACACTATTCAATGACTTGTGTAGTAAAAATCTATAATTAAAATGAATTTTAATTTGCTTCATAAAGTCCACTTTTCTCTGTAAATTGGAATGAAGTTGAAGTGTGACTTTGGTACATTCTAAAAAATATATAATGCATTCTCCCCCCATTGACTTTTTGTAGTAGGAAATTTTGTTGTCTTAAATCTTGTTTGTATTTGCCATATTTACATTATTTTCAATGAGAGCTGTTGGCAAGGTAATATAAAATAATATGAAAAATGTGCAATAAATAGTGATTGAAGCAGTGATTAGCTATTTCTAATTTCCTATTTTTAAATAATACCATTTATTTTTTCCTGTTATTTACTATCCTTCATATTGGTTAATTCATGTATAATTGCCATGATTGATTTTTCTAAAGAATTATCCTAAATTATTAAATATGAAAAATTTTGAAAATAATTTTATATAGTAAATTTGTTTTGCAAACTTTTTCTGATATCATTTTCATTTATAAAGAGTTAGTATAAATGTTAGCGTAGAGATCTATAAAAAAAAAACATTGCCTTAATATTTTTAAGCAGATCAGGCTTTTGATAAATATTTAAATAGCTCCTTAGCTTTTATTTTAAATATTTGTAAAAAAATTATATTGAAGCTAACAGTGAATCATTTTAATGTAATCTTAATTGATGATTAATTTGTAAAAATATGTATCAAATTATATTCATTTTTGGTTTCAGTTTTTTTGTTTTTCTTTTTCAGATCAAAATTTTTGCATGTAAATTATTCTGATGTTTTTACAAATCTCTTCCATTGAAGTACTGAAACACAATCATAATCTGAAATTAGTATTTTATTTTATTGTTTAAAAAGTTTTTGTTATTTATTTATTAAGGAACATAAGATAAAATAATAATGCCACAAAATACATGAACAATTCCATACTTACTTGATTTCGAACTTTTATAGGTATCAATTGTTCGGAAACGAAAATCCAGAGATGGATCTACTGATGTGGAATTCATAGCATCAGCTTCTTCACGTTCAAAAAACTCATCCAATACCAGAACTCGTTCATCAACTTTAAATGCTCTTCGAGAAAAATATAAAAAGAAAAGACTGGAAACTAATAAGAAAAAACTGATACCCCCTAAATCTGTAGCTGTTGTTCAACCAACTAAATCAGCAGGATCAACTACTAGATCACAAAGCAATGTAAAACAGATTGAAAAAAGGACTTCTCGCAACTCTGTAAATAAAACTGAAACCAAATTCACTCCATTAGTTCCTAACAAAATCAAGCAATCTCGAACAGATAGGAAGCTTGCTGTAGAAAAACGTAAATCCTTACGATCAGCTCAACCAATCAAAACCTTTGGACATAAGAGATTAGCCTTAAACAAAAAGACAATGTGGCTAAGAAGAGCAAAACTTGTCCCCCCTATTGTAGATGTTGATTCTGATAGTGAACCTGAAGTGATCAATAGTGCACCTGCAAAAAAGAATCCACAGCAGATGCCTACATCTAAACAAGAAAAGACAGAGAATTCTTCACGAATATCTGAAAGATTAAGAAATCGAGAAGATGCTAAAGATAAATCTGCTTTGACACCTAGACAAATATTACTTAGAAAACACATGCAAAATCGACTAAATGCTAAAAAGTCTGTTCTCCATGCCAAAAATATAAAGTCTCGAACTATTATTAAAAGAACTACGAAACAGAGAATTTTGAAGAAAGTTGCTAGGAAAAGTCTTGTTTCCAAAACTATGTCCCTGAGAAAGGATCTGCAGAATAAACGTGTGACTCGTAGTGCCAAACATCAAATAGAAGAAATGCTTTGGGCAAATCCAGAAAAGAAATCCAAGCCTCAGAATTCTAAAAGTGTTTATCTGCCTAAACAAGACAAGAAAAGACATATTAATGATGATCAAGCTGCCACTAAAAAACCAAAATTAGCTTTGCTTAAAAAAACTGGAAACAAAGTAACAAAATGTGAAAAAGAATTTAAGAACAAATCCCTCAACTCTGAATTAAATAAAGCATCCAAACAAATAAATTCTTTAAAGCTTGTGAAAAAAGTGTCTGATTCTGCTATAAATACAAGAAGTTCTAAAACTCCTGCACGTATTGAATCAAAACCAGGTTGTTCCTCTAATACTTCAAATGAGAATTGGCATTCTAGGTCTAGATTAAATGATGGTAAAGCAATTAAATCTTCTGGAAACAAAGGAAAAATTGTCGACAATAAGAATAAAGTTAATATAACAAAAGGAACTAAGCATATTGAAAACAAAATAAATAAATCTGTTGATATTAAAATGAATAAATTAGAAGACAAGACTAACAAACTTACTGATGCCAGTGCTAAAAAACTTACGGAAAACAAAATAAATAAATCTTCTGAAAATAGCTTGAGTAAAGCCACCGACAATAGACTAAACAAATCTGATAAATTAGATAAATCATCTTTAGATATAAATAGAAAAGAACATCCTAAATCCAATGAAAATAAACTTGCATCCAAGACAAATAATTCTAATATTAAAACTGAGGATCTTCCTAATATTACAAAAATTAACAAGTTGCCTGAAACATCAAAATCTAATAATGCTTCATCCAAACCAGAATTGGAAAATAATTTAAAATCCTCAAGTAATAAGAGTAAAGAATCTATTTCAAAAAATAATTTGGAAAACAATTTGGAAAAATATTCTGCTGGTGTTATTAAAGATGAAGAAAGTAATGTTCAGAATAATTTAAATTTGCAAAAAAATGATAAAAATCTTAAGAAAGATATTTCTGAATTAATTTCTCTGAATGTTGAATGTGAAGAACCATCATTTATAATTAATTGTGAACCTAGTTGTAGTGGTATTGACATGGAAGAGAGTGATAAAAAATTGAATCTAGATAAAAGTGCAAAATTTCATTCAAGATTAGATGTATCATCAAATGAAAGTCATAATAAAAAGCATAATGATAAGAAATATTTTAAGAACTCGGCCTATAAAGAAGACAAATTACTTAAGAAAATATCTGAAAAAAATCAAAAAGTACAAAATAAAATTTTGGAAAAAAGTGGGAAATCCCATAAACGAGAATCACTTAGAGAATTCGATAACAATAAAAACAAATCTGAAATTAAGGGTTCAACGAAAAATTTACTTAAAAAAGAATTGAATAAACAAGAACATGAAAGTTTAGGCTGTGTTTCTTCTACCATTCATGATGGCTCAAATCAAATAAATATTTCAACCATGGATCATGAAAGCACTTTTAAACATGTTAATGGAAGTAAAAGTACAAATAAGGATCTAAAAGAATCTTTAAGTAAAGATAAACTTGATAACAAAAAACATTTAGAAAAAGCTGAAATTGGAAAGCGGCCCAGCAAGGTAGATCTGAAAAAAGATTGTAAAAAAATGAAAACTGATCATACAAAAAATTCTTCAGATTTCTCTTCGTCTTTTAATAATTTCAAGAAAAATACTGAGGCAGTTTCTTTTAAAAATAGTAATTCTGAAGTAAAATTAGATAACAAAAGTAGTCAAGTAGTTGGTTCTCTAGTTCGAAATATCCCTGCTTTTGATAAAGATTCTGATGATGATTCTGATTATGATATAACCTTAGACCAGTATTTAAAATTAAAATCAAATAGTGTTTCTTCTAAGGCTGGAAGTTCAAGTTCTTCTTCCTCAGTTGAAGAAAAAAAAAATTCAGAATCTAATTTATTATTCAATGAAGTTAAAGATTCAAAAATTAAAAAAGATTCTGAAAAAGTTAAGAAGGAAGGTGAGTCTTCTAAGCACAAAAAAGACAAGAGTAGTTCAAAAGATAAGTCATCAAAAAAAGATGATAAAAGTAATAAAAAAGAGTCTGAAAAATCTCTAGCTAAGCTCCTAAAACGAGAGCGCTCGAAGTCCAGTAAAAAAGAAGAAAAAGAACGAATAAGACATAAACGAGAAAGCTCCTGTAGCTCTAAGTCATCTAAGAGGGATTCTGAGAAGGATGGCTCAAAGCTAAATAGAAAAGAAGGTGAGAGAGAAAATTGTTCATCAGAAAAAAAATCTGATGTAAAAATTGAATCTTCTGAGGGTAGGAAAGAAAAATCAAGTAAGAAAGATTCTTCAAAATTATCAAGATCCAATAGCTATGAAGAGACAAAATCACCTAAGAAGAAGAAAAAACACAATGAACTAAAAGATATAGAAAAAATTAAAAATCTTATAAGCAAATCTAGTATTTTAAATGAAATTTCTGGATTTAAAGAATTTAAACGGCGACTTTCAAATGATAAAAAATCGAAGAAACGCAAAAAATTGGCCCTCTTAAAAGACAAGAAGTTGTCAAAAAAGCTTTCTTCAAAGCTTTTAAGAAAATACTCTAAAAAAAAGGGTCTTAAAAAGAAAAATAAATTAAAAAAGAAAGAACTTAAGAAGGAGAAGCTTAACTTAAGTGAGAAAGGTCACTCGAAAAATAAAAAGCAGAAGCATAAAACAAAAGGAGACCATCATAAAAAAGAGTGTCAAGAGAAACATAAAAACTTGGATACTGTATCTGTTACATCAGTAGACAAAGATACTTCAGTCTCTATTTCTGAATCTGTGCATTCTTTGCCAAAATGTATAGTAGAAACTCAATGTGAAGAACCTGTAAATATGACTATCCAGTCCACAACTAATGATACACAGACCTGTACTAATGACATTAGTACTCCTACAACTTATGTTATTGAAGCTATTACTGACAATATCACTCCTATTGAAACATTGGCTGCTACAGATGTTTCTCAACAAATTTCTACTGATTTAGTATTCAGCAGTACTGATAATTACCAAGGTATAGTTACAAGTGAATTTCCAGGTGTTTTCGAAGAAACCTTTCCTCCAGGTGCTATACTTTTAACTACAAGAGACAGCATTTCACAAGTTCCTCTTCATTTTATTCAAGATATTCCTCCTCCTGTTCCTAAAACCATGGCTGATGCTGCTACAAATACTTGTGAAGATGACCTTGAAGAAACTTTAAGTTCTATTCCTGAACATGTAAAAAATGAAGAAATGTCAGTTGGTACACAAACTATAACTCCTGTTGGATCTCCATCTTCAACCATAGAAATTAAATCTGTAGCTCACACAACAATGGCAGAATCTCTAACAACTATGAATCATAGTGCACAGCAGCTGAAACAAATTCCAAGTACCCAAACAGTAATAAATTTAAATTCATCTATAACTCCAACTGCGTCTCAAAGACCAACGATGTCCAATTTTATTCAGCTTCCTACTCCTAGACCTATTGTATCAGAATCTGTCAATCATATTTTACCAGTTACATCAGCAAAAATTCAAACGCTTAATGATATCCAATCTACTGTAACACCTACAAAAAATTCAAGTATGGTTAATAGCATCACAGTCTCCCTAGATTCTGTATCCTCTGGAAAATCAAAAGTATCTACTAATACTACTGCTCTTGGAACTCCTGTTATGCCTGGAAAACCAAAAATATCTACTAATACCCCGATTCCCCTACCTTCCTTAAATGAGAAGCCAATTGTTACTAATGTGACTGTTTCTCTAACTCCTTTAACACCTGTGAAATCAAAAATTTCCAGTAATATTACTGTACCTCAAACTCCTTTAACACCTGGGAAATGCAAAATTTCTAGCAATGTTAATGTTCCATTGTCTGTTACAACTTCTGCAGCATCAAAATTGTCAGAAAATGCTATTATATCTAAAATGCCAGCACCTCCCAAAGTAACAAATTGTGTAAAAACTCCTATAGAATCTGTAGCCCCTGGGAATTTAAATGTGTCTAAAAGTACAAGCAGCTCTAATCTTCCAATAGCATCTCTTGAAGTGTCGGATAGTAATCGGCATCCTGTTACACCCGGAAAATCTATCACCAGTGTTATTGGTCCATCCAAAACACCTAACAAATCTAAGGCATCCACTAGTATTTCTAGTATTAAACAGTCTGCAACTCCTAAAGAGAAGAAAAGAAACACACCATCCAAAAAAGTGAAAACTGTTACCAATTTTTCTTTTACCAAACCTCAACAATTTCCATTGGATTCTGCTAGATTGGTTGCTGCTCCTGTATTTTATCCAGAAGAACATGAGTTTACAGATCCCCTTGAATATATTAACAAGATACGTCCAGAAGCTGAACAATATGGTATCTGTAAAATTGTACCACCATCTTCTTTTAAGGTATGTTTAATTATTGAATAATAAATTCTGTTTTTTTTAATCCTTTATAGTTATAATCTCCCTTCCCTACAAAATAATATTAATTGATGAATATGTTTACTATTTTTAAAAGAATTTTTCATTTATTTAAATTTTATTTAACGACATGTTGCTTAGCATTTAACATTCAGTATTGAATATTTAATTAAATATAAATAAGCCTGTAGATTTTTTTTCATAGCATATGTAATAAATAATCAAAGTTAAATTTTTCTGTTTGATCACATTTAAGAAATATTAACTCCAATGGTTATATTTGCTATTTATTTATTTTTTAATGTAATTTTGTATTTTACCACAGATTTTAGAATTTCAACCTGAGATTATTGCTTACAAATAGTTAATGCTTTGTAACCGATTTTTTGAATTGATAGTATCTTTAAAAAAAGTGTACAAACATAAAAAAAGAAGAGAAAGGAAAACTAAGAAAAATCTTTTAAGTTGCAACTGTCCCCTCCCCCCTTTCAAACGATTATTTTATCATCATCCCTTGTTAAATTGACTTTCTTTGCTCATTAAATACAATTTAATTTTCTTTGTAATAATTTTGTTCTTTTATTGGGAAGAAAAAAACATAAGTTCATTAAAAAACCATGCCATAATATCAAAAGTTTTAGTAGATCATCTTTTAAGTAATTAAACTTTATTTGAAAAAAAAGGGTCTTTTTTCCAATTTATTTATTTTTTATTTTATTAGTAGTTATAAAATGATATTTTTGACTTAATAGAATTGAATAGTGTTAATTCGATAACAAATGGAATTAAAAAAAGAAGAGTTTTTTTTAATTTATTGGAGAATTAAATCAGGGTTCATATAATTTATGGAATTAGATTTTATTTTTGTTAATGAATATTTGGATGAAGAAATAAAAAGTTTATTATTTAAAATATGCATTTTGTTTTTGTAGCCTGAATGTAAAGTCAATGATGATATGAGATTTACTGCCCACAATCAATATTTGCATAAAATGCTCTACAGGTAAATTAATAATTATATAATTTTTGATGTTAATATCTAGTGTCTCAAAACTTCACAGGAAATAATCAAAATAAAGTTTTTTAAAAAATCTGCAACTTTATTGCAGGTGGGGTCCTAATGTAGAAGATACTGCTTGTATCCGAAAACATTTGAAATCTCAAAAAATGAAATTTGAGCAAGCTCCTTTAGTAAGTTTATAATTATTTATTTATTTATTTTTCGTCTTTCAAAATTTAGATTTTGAAAAGAAAGTATTGGTTGAATATGTCTTCTTCAAGTAAAATTTGCTCATTGACATATTTGGAAAGAATGTAATTTGATGCTTAATAACCACATTATTAAGGATATATATGTATATACATATGTAATATTAATTCCAATAGAAAGTGTTTGCAATAATTATTGTATTAAATAAGAATTTTCCACTTAATCCATATTCTATAGTTGTACTTGAAAATTCAAAAATTATATAAAGACTGAAATTTTTATGTTAGTTTATTTTTGCTAATTATTTTATTTATAGATGGGAGGCATTGAGCTGGATATCTCTAAATTTTATCATACAGTCCAACAGTTTGGCGGTTTACAGCAGGTAATTGAAAAGAAAAGATGGCAAAAGGTTGCTGATGCAATGCGCGTGCCGAAAAGTGTAAGCAAACATCTATTATTTTTTAATATAAAATTCTATGTGTAATTGTTTAATTTTAAATTATTAAATGCTTTTGTAATATTTTTGACCAATTAATAATTTCATTGAGTTGTAAATATTAAAGCAATAATATCTAATTCATTATCTTAAATAAAATGAAATATTTTTCATATTAGATTCATGCAAAATTAAATACTTTTTTTTTAGGCTCAGGATCGAGTTACTAAACTCTATGATGCTTACTGCAAATATTTAGTTTCTTATGATCTACTCCCATCAGATGAAAAACAAAAGATTAAGGAGGAAGTATTAGGTGACCATGAAAAACATGTTAAATTACGTAACTCACCAGAATCTGCAGATGAGGATATAGATGATGAAGAAAATTATGATTGTGTGACAAAAGTAAGAAACTAATTCAAATGACATTTTTGGTAAAACTTAAATAGGCTAGATTTCCTGAACTTCACAGATTGATTGTGATCTATAATTTTTATTTTCCAATATCTGGAAATTCTGAAACTTGGCAATAAAACCATATTGTTATTTTAAAATTAATTGAAATAAATATATCATTGCAGCATTCAACTTAATTCTGAAAAATTGTGCTTAAAATTCTAAGAATTTTTTACTTGTTTATTTATTTATTTATTTATTTTTCATTTTTCATTAGAATTCTTAAATTTATTAGAAGTTTTTTCAAGATCAATTTATTGATAGGTGTTAATCATTAACATTGAATGAAGTACTACATGCAAAAAAAATTACCTCTAAAGAAATATCTTAACTAAATTTAATAGCTTGAATCTTATTATCTACGATAATTTTCATTGCTTTGATGTAATCTGTAGAGAATTTGCCAAATGTAATTTCAATTAGTGAAAAAATCGTGAAACTAAAAAATTAAATACTTTTCAGTACTTGTTTGTTTTTATGCACTTAATATCATCATTAGCATTTAGTATCAGCAAAATACACTGCTTGAAAATTGCCAAGGAACAAGTGACTTATACAAAATTGCGCCTCAGACAGCTGACCAATAAAAATAAATTCAAATTTAGAGGATGTGGTGTGCCAGGTCTCGTTATCTGTATAAAAGACATCGCATACAAGCTCATGATTCATATGAAAATTCATACTGTTAGATGTTTGATCCAAAGTAATGCAGGATGTAATCACTGTTTTTTCTCTGAAATTCTGTTTGTTTCTTGCAATAATTATGAGCAAAATGTCAGCAAGACATCATTTAACTGTCTACAATTGTGGATGAGCAGATGGATGACTGGAAGTAAGTGAAAATGTTATCACTGTAGCTGATGTAATAAGTGTATCAAAGAGTGTCATTTTGAAATGAAAGAAGCAATTTCATTGAAGGCGGAAATGCTTTTCAAAAGCGCGCCAGGGATGACTGGAAATAAGTGAAAATGTTATCACTGTAGCTGATGTAATAAGTGTATCAAAGAGTGTCATTTTGAAAAGAAAGAAGCAATTTCCTTGAAGGCGGAAATGCTTTTCAAAAGCGCGCCAGGAATCATGGTAGAAACATCACACCTTTAGAGATCCTTTAATCCTTTAGAAATGTAGCCCTCATGGCAAAAAGGGACAAAAATTGAACTCCTGGCCAGATAGCTGTTAACCTTGCAACTATTACCAGTATTGCATGAATCACCTCAAAGCAATTAAATAAATTTGGTTTGTATGCACAGAAGCCTGTTCATTGCATCCTGCTTCAACCACACCATCTTTGTGAGAGATTACGCTGGTGTAAGGAACATGTTGGTTGGTATATCCAAAATCAGTCTTGAATGTTATTCTCGGATGAATCTCATTTCAATGTGATAAGTGATTCTGACCACCAATTACTGTGGTGAGAGTGTGGAACACATTATGCACAGTAGTTTGTTAGTGAACATGATCGGTACAGCCCAGGGTAATGGTGTGGGCAGGCATCATGCACAATGAAAGAGTATCGCTTCACATCTTTGAGTGTGGAAGTGTTCCATCGCAGTATTATTGCAGAAAGGTTAGTCTGTATCATGTTGTTGTTTTTTTAGGGGTGCTATAAGTCAAGAATTTTTGTTTACGGACGATAATATGCAACCACACAGACACGTTGAGGTATCAGACATGCCGCAAAGTGAAAATATTATCCATATACAATGGCCTGCATACTCTTTCAGCCTAAATCTCATTGAACATGCCTGGGATGCTGTTGGCAGGCATGTTTCACTAGGAGCCATCCCTCCCCAAACAGTGCAAGAGTTCAAAAAATGGAAAAATGAGTGGGGCAATATCCCATAAGGACACTTCAATAGTACAGTAGTGAGCATGGGGAACGGATGCAAATGTGTACGTGGCCATCACACATCTTACTAAGTTACTTATGTCAGTATCACTCTGACCTGAAGATAAATTTTTGGAAAGCTGTTTGTATATCATCCAAGGAGCTTTTTTTTTTTTTTTAAGCTTTTAATTCTTTCATGTGTCAATATCTGCAGCATTTTGTACTGTAATTAATGCACATCCTTCCTACTAAATATTTACTTAGTTTCATTTCTTCAATCATTGTTTATACTTAATTATCCCAAATAACATAACTGTTCCTTAGCAATTGTCAAGCAGTGTAGTATAAATAAAATATAATAATGTAGTAATCTAAATTTCCAAAATGGTTAAACACGGTGTCCTTTTAATCCGCGAAATTTCTATGGGGCCAGCCAAATTTGATTGTGAGACAAAATAACATTCACAGTTGTTGGGGTGAAAATGTAATGAAACTAATATTTTTTATAAAAAAATTCCTTAAATTATAGTTTTTAGTCTAATCTTGCATTCCTTGCAAGTCCCCCTTTTTTTTATAGAAACATAAAAATGTGTAAAATAATTAAGATGAAAGGAAGCAAAAACATAACACTGATACTTTATATGTAATAAAAGTTTGAACAGAAAATGTCTTCTGAATCTAACTTTAAGAAATTAAATGGTGTTTATAAATGTGTTATATAATGGAATATTTTATTATTATTATTATTATTATTATAAAAGAAAGGTCAAATATCAAGATTGTTATGTATGCCTGGTGATGTTAGCAAGATTGATGAAACGATCAGTTTAAATTATTTACAAAAATTAAGTATATTATGTGTATTTTTATGCCTAAAAATATTTTTTTTTCTTTTATATAGGGTCGCTCTATGTCCTTAAGTAACTTCTATAGAATAGCCAGAAATACAATGAGTATGTGGTTTAAAAATGAGCCAGCACCAGAAGAAGTTGAGGTAATTCCTATGCATAGATATGTTAAATTTTAAATACTTAATTGTGTTGATACTTTCATGTTAAGCTTAAAATAGAAAAATTTTGTTTTAATTTATTATGTTTGTTTTTAATATGGCAAAACTTGTTAAGTTTGAATGTAATGGCCTTTGATACCCCAGTCCCTGGATATTTGAATGTTTCATAAAAAAAAATTTAATTAGTTCAGTTTTTTTTTTTTTTTTTTTTTTTGTGTGTGTGTGTGTGTGCTTGTTTGTTTGTTTGTTAATGTAAAAACTTAAACATTTCAGATGAGATATTTTTAAAACAAAGAAATTTAAAAAATTTATTATTACTACTAGCTTTTACCCTTGACTTCGTACCCATGGAAAAGCACACAATTAATCTAAAAACAATGTATTTATAGTTTGTGCCTGAAATAACGCAAAACCACGAATCAAGCCCCTATTTCTTTAAAATCAATTATATTGCCTATTTTTAGGTTTTATAGCTCAGTTATGTTTAAAATCTACATACTGCAATAATTAAATCTTGTTTTTATTTATTAACTGTTTGTTAATTATTTTTTAATGTTTTTTTTAATCTTAAAATTCAAGTTTTTAACTTGACTATATTTACATTTTATGATTATTTTATTTTAACTATATAAAAAGTAGTCCTTTCTAGCATTTAATTAATATTTACTCATTTGTTTTGTTAGCATGAGTTCTGGAAAATAGTTACTGAAAGACAACAGCATGTAGTGGTCCATGCTGGTAATATAGATAGTTGTGTAACACAAAGTGGATTTCCTACTAATCGTAGTCCGTTTGCTAAGTAAGTTTTGTATAACCTAAAATTTTAAATCTTAATGTATGTATGTTTTTAAAATACATCTTCTTTACTGTTGCTAAAATATTTTATAATTTTTAGGCATCCTTGGAATTTAAAAGTGTTGACGAATAATAGTAGATCTGTTTTAAGATCTATGGGACCTTTATCAGGTATTATTTCATTTTGTAGATTAATATTACTTTTTTATGTTTGTTTTTTAAAAAATATTTTTAATAATTATTATTATTCAAACAGGGTGCATGGCGTCATAAAAAGTGCTTAATTTTCTTATGAACAAAGAATGTTTTTTGTTCTGCCCCATCCTCCACTGCAAGTTGATTAATCCGAAATAATGATCATAAAGGCTTGCTTACAAAAAAAAACAGAAGGGAAAAATTTGAAGAAGGAATCATTTGGTTCCAGTAAATATTAAAATAATGCTTGATGATTCGTTTTTTTGTTTGTTTGTTTGTTTTTTCCTCAAACATTTGCATTGCCATTTATTAAAATACTAGAATTGCAATCCAACTGTTTGAATATTTGTTAGCACAGTAATTACAAAACTAAGAGAGCTATATATATTAAATGCAGTACACAGATTTAACATCTATATTGTAGTCACATATAAAATTTTTAGGTAAATCCAACCATAAGTTGAAAGTCTGCCAGTCTGTATTTTAAGAAACAGGTAATTGATATAATTGAAAAATGCAATTACTTAAATATATCAAATGACACATGAAATTTTGTGACTATAAGTACAGTTTTGTGTCAAATCTCTGTTCTTAAGAAAAATTTATCCAAAATACGAATTCGATTTTTGGGTACCATTAACACATGCTAGGGATTAATCGCCAAGTAACTCACCCAGGATGGCACAACAGATTCAGCAATAATGTTAAATTCAAGCCAAAAGTTAATATTTCATAACTATTGTACTGCATTGCCATGTAAAAAATACAGGCTTTCCTTAAATCTTAGTAACATTAAAGATTCAAGAAAGGTTTTTGTTAAACTTTAGAAGAGGCTATTTGACAATTTCTATTATTCTGATCATTTGGGAATGCTACTATTATATATAAATATATATATTAATTGAGAACAAGGCATTTTTCTATCATCAATTTCATGACAGTTTTGCCTTTCATATTTTGATAGCCATAGGAATATTTCAGTTCTTAGTTTTATAGCATTGAAAATAAAATTACTGAACAGAATGAGTTACAGCAGGAAGAAATTTGTTCCTTCCATCCCAGTCATGCTGAATATTATTTGTACATAAAAATCAAATACAAAATTTTAAATTATCTGTACTTCTACATCAGTTCTGGTATTTTCAGAATTGTTTTACCTATCTGAAAGAATTGGTAGCTTATTAATTTTAATGTTGATTTATTAATTTAATGTTTAAAAGGATCACAGATTTTTATTGTTAATTTGATAAACGTTTATTTAATTTCTTTGTTATAGTTTTTTTTAACATTTTGATGTTTTTACCAAATTTAAAAATGCCTGATTTTATAATGAAAGGTGTTGTGCAAATACAGAAATAAATATAAAAATGCAAATAATAAGCATTTCAAAATAATTTTTTAAATTATTTTTCATTGGAAACTATGTAATGTGTTATTGTAAAATAGAAAAGAAAAGCAAAACACTTAAAAAATATGCTGTTTTCATATTAGTACTTATTCAAAGGTGCTTAATTTGTTTGGCAAGATGCTTAAAAAGTGCTTAAAAGTACTTAATTTTTGTAGCAATTTTACATTACATGCCCTGATAAAATAGGTTATAGTTTTCTTAATCTAGTAAATAATATCTAGTTTAGCAAAATTTTCTTTAAAATTTGATTTCCCCCCCCCCCCTAGGGATTACAGTTCCCACACTTCATGTGGGTATGTTGTTTACTACGGGCTGTTGGTATAGGGATCCACATTCTTTTCCTTGGATTGAATATCTGCATACTGGTGCCAGCAAAATTTGGTAAGCAAACTTGTGTATTTATATAAGAAACTGTAATTCAAGATTTTAATACATTTGGGAAACAAAATATTTTTTGATAATAAATGAGAAAAACATTAGAATTGTATTATATTTTTAGTTATTATATCTATATTTATTTTCATCATTGATTGAAAAAATTTGAATAAATTAATTAATATTTGTTCATTTTGTAGGTATGGGATACCAGCAAATGGTTGTGAAAGATTTAGAAATGCTATGAAGAAAATAGTTCCAGAGTATTGTACAAATAAACCTCTGTGGCTCTCATCTGATACTGCAATGGTATTGTTACGTTTTTAGCGTAGCGGGTTCGGATTGAATGGACTTTGTATGATGACAGCACAAACAAATTTATTTACAGCTATTTACAGTTATTTACAGGATAATTAATAGAGTAAAAATTTCAGATAAATACAATCCAGCAGTCAACAATCAATTACAGCGTAAATTCAAGTCTTACGTACGATAAAAACAGACTGCAAAACAGCTATCCTATAGCACAGCAACAGTAAATCGCAGCGAGCTCAATAACACAGCGTTAACAGCAAACGCAAACACAGCTCACAAATCCTTTAGTCCAGCGAGACGTTTTTCATTTCAGAGCAAACTCTCAACTAACTCGATCAAATCACTATAGCAACTAACTAACTCGCTCCGGCTATTCGTCCTTATATAGCCGAAAAGCGCGTGCACCTGAATTCTCATGAAAATTCTCAAAACAACGCGAACAATCTAGCGGCTACTAGACTATTCCTTTCGCCAAACCAATCAAGCTGGCGCGAGGCTCCTCGCCAAACGTGGCCAACTTTGGCGAGTTTTCGTGCCGCTCGCCCGCTTGTAACAGTATGATAAACTATTTCTTTCACTTAACAACACAGAATAGTAATAAGTATTTTTTCTTTATACCTATAGTTATGTGTATCTAATTTTTACTGAGTTTTTCATGGTTTCTTTTTTAATTTCTGTAATTAAGTCTTGGAAATTTATTTTCTGAAGGAAATAAAAATAAGATGGAGCAGAGTAAAATGCATTAATAAATCCTAAATTGTGTTAGTTTGTTTGTATTTTTTAGTTTAATTTTAGTTTATGATAATAAAGGTTATAAAGAAAAATGTCATTTATCCAAAATTACCTGGTATATTTTTAATTTTAATTTTCTGCTACCTTTGTAGTGTATATATATAGAGAGAGAGAGATAAGTGTTAAGTATTTTTCAACTGAATTTCCATGAAATAATTCTTATTAAATACCTTATGTTTCAATTTTGCTGTCATGAAATTTTTACCCTTTGTTAATATAATCAAAGTACAAGTTAGTTTAATTATTAAAAGGTATAAAATATAAAAAGGTATAAAAATTAAAAAGGTAGATGGGAGAAAATTAAAAATCTTATCCAACTGTTTTACAGTAAAAGCAAAATTAGAATTATTTTCACTTTTATATTAATAAAATACCCTATATTACTCAGCCTGTTGCTGAATAATCGTAAATGTCATATTTAAATATAACTTTAATGCTAGTGTTTTCTTCTTCTCCTTCTCTTTTCCAGGTACCTCCAGAATTGTTAGTTAAACATGGAGCTTCTTTAAGTCGCACGATTCAAAGCAGTGGCCAGTTTGTTGTTATATTTCCTGAATCATTTACATCTACTATTTGTTGTGGTTATTGTGTTTCAGAATCTGTATATTTCGCACCTACACTGTGGTTGGATTTGGCAGTAAAAGCATTTCAAGTGAGCTATTGATATACTAAATTCTCTTTTTCCTTTGTAGTATATTTTTCAAAATTCCTCCCCGTTTATCAAATTTCCAAATTTAGAAATTTAAAAATATTTCTGAATATTTTATTCCCCATTATAATTTATGTCAGCATTTTAAAAATAATCATTAAATTTTTTTTCTTGTGTAATTTTGGATTCTCATTGGCTTTGTACATTGAGTATCACCAAAAAGATTGTTAGTGCAAGATAATACATTTCTATTATTTGTAGTTTTAAGACATTTGTGTAAATTAAAAAAATACTCAATTTCCAAATTTAAAATAAAAAAAAATTCAGTATTTTCAGCAATGAACTGTAAAATTATAAATCTTGAATACATATATTTAAAATAGTCATTCTAATTGTTGCATTTGTGTTATTATTAAAGTTATTGTTTTTTTCCCCCAAAAAAATTTGATAAAAGTCACATTAATGAAAAAATCTTGAATTTTATTATGTTTGATGTAGTTTATTTTATGTTTCGCCTTCCTTCCTTAAAATTATAATTAAAAATTGGTCTTATCAAAATTTATATGCAGTTATTTTCTATTTATATTTAATTTAAGGTAAGGACTGTTGTTATTAAAGTGAAAATCCTTCATTTAGATGTTTTTGAAAGTTTTTTTCTTTTACATGTGTATGTGAATAAAATTATTTAAGAGTATTGAATTAGCCAATACAAATAAAAAGCTATCATGTAAAATACAAAATTTCATTTATTTCAAATTTTTACAATTGCTGGGAAATTATTTTAGAATATTCAATATGAAACATTAGCCATGATCATTATTCAATTATTATGGAAATAATGACATATATCTCTGAAAAATGTCCAGAGTATGGTGGGAGGCAGAATTTTGAAAATTACTTTAAAAATCAGTTAAAGTTCATCTTTATGAAAATATTACAAAATGTCGTGTCAGATAGCAAAATTAACATCATTAACTCATAAGTGAAAAAAAGTAAATAAAATGATATAATTTTTAAAAATTAAGTATATAAAAACAATTTAAGTGGATAAATTGAATTCAACATGCATATGTATCTGTATTGTATTTGGTTTGATTTTTGTCATTATGCATATGAAACACATTGATTTAATTTGGAATCTCAGGCACTCTTTGTGTTTTGAGCTGGTGCAAAATTTGATTTTCTTTTTTGTTTCCTACAGGATATTAAAAATAGCTATGAGTCACCAGCATTTTCATTAGAGAGATTACTTTTCAGTATAGGAAATGATCCTAAACCACCACTTAAGACATATCTCAAAACTTTAGAAAAAATTCTGCCATTGATTGAAAATATAAGGTAAGCTTTTAATCTTTTTTTAATCATTACGTAAAATTGAAATGGATGCATACAATCATGATAGCTGGTTTGAAATTTGTCTTAGCAAAGAAAGACAAATTTCCTGTTCTCATCTATATTATTTACAAATCTTGAGTTTTCTGTTTTGGTTTCAAAATAATGTTTCATGTAGCTACAAAATAGAATGTTAAAACAAAATCAAAACAGATGCAAGTTTGATGATAGAGAACCAATTCAAATTTCATTGATCCTCCCCATTTACTGTTCACCTCAACTGTTCAAATTTGTAAAGTTTATTTTAAAATAATTTGCATGTAACTTTAAAATTGGATGTTAATTTAACTGAATTAAACCACTCTTTCAAAATGTATACATTTAAATCAAAGTGTCTTATTAATTCCCATAGAAGGAAGTAAAAAAATTGCATTTTTGTTATGATTGATGAAAACAGAAGTAATTCTCTATGCTTTGACTTTTTCTTTTTAACAAATGTAACATTTCAGGAGGCAAGAATTACAACTACGAGCACAGCTAAATGAATTAGGATTAAAACAGTTTGAGAGACTTCCATTGGCCGAAGTTCGAGATAAAAAGAAGAAATCCAGAGATATTGAAGAAACAGAACAAGAATGTGAAATTTGTCATACACTTTGCTATGTATCAATGGTTAGTTTATGAGAACTCTTTATTTTAATTTAAAGCATTTTATTTTATTTGAGCATTTTATATTAAATCATATTTGTGTATGATTTGGTATTATCATTATATGTTTACGTTTAGAATCATTTTTTATAAAGCGCTTTTATTTTGATGCTTTGATATGCTCTATATTTGGAATGAAGATTTGATTTCCTTCCAATTTGTTTAATTATGTATGGAAGAAGAGCAACCCATAACCCAGTGAGAACATAAATAAAAGGTGTCTGACCATGTGCTCAAAACTAGACACGTATCACAGCATATTCTTTCTTCTTGATGTAGCCTCACTATATCTTCATTCCATCATAAAAGTTCATTATGATTTTTCCATAATTATTGCATTTTTATTCTCATAAAAAGTGAGTGAAAAGTGAAATCTTGCACAAATTTTTTTCCCCATTGTGAAAGCAGAGAAAGTTGGCAACATATAGATTATTATACTTTAAGAATATAATTTAATGTAAAAATGTTATTTAATTTCTGTGTCATTATGTACCTTGAATAAAAACTTACATAATTAAAAGCAGAGCTTTATTTATATGTTTAAAGTTGCTATTTACTTCCCAATAGGTGGTAAATCCCCAAGAGGAAACAGTGTATTGTCTTCCACATGCCATTGAGCATATTCCAAAAAAGAATTTTAAATCTTGTAGACTCAAGTACACTTACAATGAGGTAAAAACTGATTTTTTTTGTTTCAAAATATTTCACAGCATGTTAATTATACTAATTTTTAAATACATATAAAATTTGTTAATTATATAAATAAAATTGCACATTACTAATATGTAATTTATTCTAGTTACTAATATTATTGCTTGTAAATATGATTGTTTAGATTTAAAAATCATTTTGTCAAACTTCTAAACTATTTCAGCCATTGAAGAACTTGAAATACAGAAATTGTTCATTATGTTGGAAGTGACCTTTTCTCACTTCATTCTTTAATTTAAACTTCTTGTCAGTTACATGAAGGGGAGGATAAACCTATCAGTTATTTTTATTCCCTTTGAAATGAATGTATTAACTCTAAATTCAAACAGAATATTTTGAATCACCAGAATATCTCCTAATTATTTTTCTGCCCTATTCAAATTCAATCAAAACTATCTGTTAAAAAATGCAAAGCATTATACTTGCATATAAAAACTTTTGGGTGAAGGTAATTTGAGGTTTATAGAACCACATTCAATGAAGTACTGCAGAAATTTTAATGAAATCATCATGAAAACCATTGTGGTAGGTAGTATTTTTATAAGAAATCTGTCCAAATGAGTTTACCAAAAAATTTTGTTATTGTATATGGAATACAATGTTTTAAATAAAAGAAAAACTAATTAAAAATAGTTACATAGTATCCATTTTTTTTCAGGGTATCATTTAAATTATTACTTATCACTATTTTCATAATTTAGTTTTGATTACATTTCCTCTATTGTGGTTAATTTGTAGATTTGGGGTTCTCTGTTACATTTAATTTCTGATATTGAAAACCATGTGTGTCAATGATTTTGGCATTGTAGATTATTAGGATCCATGCAGGAAACAACAGGACACATTTTCATGAACATATTTTTTAATAACCTCATTCACACACTAAAACATAGATATGACAAGACAAGACATTTTCGCTTGTAGATTAACAGAACAGGGTTATCTTTTCTACTCACAACCCCAATGAACTGTTGGATGTGTACTTAATCACGCATCGCCATCTAATATTCAAAAGAGAAGATATATATAATGTAATTGCTATACAATTTTAAAACTGCAACATTAAATTTAATACAAATGTATAGTAAGTGTCTAATTGTATAGTACACTTTTCCATAATCACACCTAATACATCAAGTCTTGACGCCACATTAAAATTTAAAAAAGAAATTAGTTCCAAATAAGGAGTTCTATCTCAATTTCTTACTCCCTAATAATATCCAAACTCTATTATGTCCTCTTTCTTTGGCCTTTATCCCTATATATATGGTGAAGCCATTAATAACTTTCTTCCTCTTAAATATATTTCTTGGATAAGTATATTGCTGCCTATAGAATACTCCTCTTATCTCTGGATAAAAGGCAAATTTATGGATAAATATTTTCAATATATTTATGGATAATATTTGTATAAAAATAGAGGAATCTATACTAACTGTATGTGGTATAATTTAATTATTTAAAATTTGTTTATGCATCCTTGAATCTAATAAGAGTTTCTCCTTATCAAAATATTGTTTTTTATTTGTTCCAGAGTGATATGAATGAACTCTTGAAAAAAATCAGAGATCTTGTTTCTCAGTTGCCAAATCACAATACTAAAAAGAAAACCCCCAAGAAGAAAGGTTTGCTAATCACTGAAAAATAGTCATAATCATTTAATGTGAATATTTCCAATGGCCAGTTCTTCTCATGGATTATTTAAAATTTTATTTATTTATTATCATTTCAGTTTTGTGTCAAAATACTTAGTGCCATTCAGGAACATATACATGTTTTAATTCAATATGTTTATGTAAGTTAAATGTAAACGTAAACATTCTTTATGTAAATATTTTTCCTTTTTTTAATGTATATTATCACCTGTATATTTTATTTATGCATGCATATTTTTATGTACTTAATTCAGCATTTGAAGGTCAGTTAAAATTTATAAATTTAAATTCTGGAATTACTTTTTTTTGGTGTACTAATAAAGAAATCTATGAAGCAAATAACTAATATTAAATCAAAATCATTTTAAAGTTTAAAATTGTTGCAGTTATTCCATTAAACTTCATAATTAATCAAATTTACTGTTATAGGAATGAATTTTTACCTAATGTTAAAGAATGCTGAAAAAGCTTTATAATTATTAAATTCTAATTCTTCCCTGAATCTTTTTATTATTATATCTTTGTTATTGTACATGAATCCTAATCAACTGAAAAGATATTCTTTCATATTATTATATTTTTTATACAATATTTTTAAGGTTTTTAGAATCAGACTGTCATTGTACAGAAAAAGTGTCATTCTTTTAATTGGTAATTTGTATCAGAAAATATGTAAATAATTTTGTAAAGATGAACAGTTTAAGATAAAAAAAAAACTAACATGATTGTGCATTTTTAACTGGCCCTGTATATAGCTAATATTTCAGTTATTCAAGCACATAGTAATTGCACATATAATCCTCTCTAGAATTGTTGTACTTAATCACTGCCATTGTTTTATGTTTTACATTTTTCAAATGCAAGGACTGTTTATATAAAAATAAATTTACCCAAGTACTTATTGTTATACTTGCTCTGGTACTAGTCTGCTTTGTGTACTGAATGTGGCAATTTTTCTATACTAATTTTTTTAAAAAAATTTATTGTAAAAAAACAATTTATATTTTAAAAATATCACGACCCTTGTGTATCTCTTTAAATTAGAATACTACATTTGGAGAAAATATTTTAAACTGGATAAATTTCTTATATTTACTGTTAAATGTTCTTTTTTAATGTAGGTTTTTTTAAAAAGAAAATTAGCAGGAGTTTCTAAGAAGGGATAGGAAGATATAGATTTACTATTAATGAAATATGTTATTAAAAACTACCTATTCATTTTATGCCCTGTTTTTAAAAGGGGATATTCACAACTTATTTTTAATTTGACTGTTGACTTAAATATTATTTTCATTTTATTTTGACTAGATATACAAAGATAATTTGTTTTTCCTCATTGATGCCAAAAGCAATTGTGAAACCTTTGCATATAGATTGTTTCAGAGCTTTAAAATTATTCATTTCAGAAACATGATATGTTCGTAACTAAAGTCTACCTCATGAATAGTTCCTCCATATAACAAAATTCTAATTGTTTCAATTAAAGAATATATAAAAATTTCTTTACTATAAAACCAGCCTATTATTTATTGCTTTAAATATGGGTACTTTGTTAATTGGAAATATATTACTGCTTTTTGTTTTGGTCAACTTATAAACATTAAACTCAGATAGTAATGCTAATAATATATAATAAAAACCTATATTTGTTTGTTAGCCTTTACTTTCAAATTAAAATTTGTTATAGAAATCTTGTATTTGTTACCATGTTTTTTTATTACTTTATGACCTTATATACTTCACAAAACTGTTTGGGGGTATATGAAAATATATATTTTATTAATCAAATTGAATCAACCGAGTTTTTGATTATTTAAAATGCATTAAAAGAGTCATCTTGATTAGGACCACATAAGATTACTTCTTACCTGTATGAAAAGTAATTGGTAACTATGTCTTAGTTTTTAAAAATAAATAGATTGAACCATGTAAAATTGCAACAAAAAATATTCTTGTTAACTCGAATTCTGTTTAGAATTCCCACTTCACTTGTCATCTATGTATATAGCTTGCATTTATATGTCATGAATAAAAACATTTGTTTAAAAAAATATTTATTGAAATATGTAAATCTTTACATAATTATTTACAAAATTACATTCCATAAACACAGTTTATGGTTTCATCTAATATCTATGAATAAATTCCATGCCAGATACACCTTTCATTGCGCAGAAGAGTGCTATCTAACAAAATATCACAACAACATTTACCTGAACACCAAGCATTTTTATCTTCATCAGTATTATATACACTCGGATAGATATCAGCAGATTCGTTTAACATGGCAAATTCCTCAGCTTTGAATTTATTTTCAAACTCTTGAGAAGGCACATTTAGCTCAGACTCACTGTTAGTTGTCCTGCTTATGACAGTAATATATAATTCTTTCATTTTAGGTTGTTTTTCATATGTAAATGAACTGGAACCAGAATCATTATTGAAATCTTTATTACTTTCCAATTCCAGCAAAGGTCTGGTATTGTCAGCAATTGAATTATCAGTAGAAGGTTTTTGATCTAAAAACATGTAGTAAAGTAGGTCAGTAAAATTTTAATTTAAATCCTCACATGAAAAAAAATTTATAATATAATTTCAGTATATACTTTAAAAAAATTAACATTTCTTAAATTATCACTAACAGGGGTATAGAAACATCCTCCAGTATGACAAATGCTTGAATCTTCACAATGAAATGTAGAAAAAGTACCTATGTTTGTGTATTACTTTTGTAATAATTTCTTTTTATTGTTTTATACGACCCTCTAAAAGTTTAAAACATATATTTTTGCATAGAACATTTAAATATCTTTCAATAATCATTCCATCCTAGTCGCCCACTAGGAGAACAAAAAATTTGAAAATTGCATTTTAAAAAATCCAGAAAAAGGCAATGACATTTGAAAAGATTCATAAATTGAAAATTAAGTAAAAGAAAGGAAAGTACAAATGTAAAATATATTTTTGAATATTTATTTAAATTAGTTAAAATTAATAAAATTGATATAATTGAAAAGCTATTTTGTAATTGAGTGGTATAGAAATAGTTTTTTTTGCAATAATATACCCCGAGTTACTGAAGATATTATTAAAATATTGGGGAAAAGTTATCTTAATGAACAACTTACTATTCATGAAGTATTTATTCCTCAAATTTAATTGTTTTGATCCTGTGTAATCTGTAGTGTTGATTGAATAATTTTTGCATCATGCAATCACAAGTTATGGATGATACCTTAATGATCATCTTTAAAATCCTAAGTTGTTACTTTTGTATCATCCGTGCAATTGCGCCCCTATATCAAATTTAGTGCCTCAACTTTCTATATCCAACAATCGTATATAAAATGAAATGTGACTCTTCATCATATTAAAACTATAGGCTATTCAATTGCCAATTAGATATGGGTTTTGTAGATCTTTATGGAATGATGTAATATCACTCAAAATTTTGCTGGAATAAAAAAATTGCAGCTTATTCTAATATTTTAATTAAATATTCTATTAATTTATAAATAAATTAAGAACACATATGCAAGAAGTATCAGTCATACCTGTTTTAATGGGGTGAGTAAATCGAAACCTGTAATATGCCGATTCTTTCTTTAATACTTCTATGACAGGACTCCTCCTTAAAGCTGTAATTAATCTGTGTTTAGCTTTGGTAATTCTTTTTGCATCATCCAGTTTCCATAGCTTTTTCTGTTGTGACCAGGCCTAAAAATAATTTTTTTAAAAAACTGTTCATATATCACAAAAGAATATGGCATATTCAGATCGATAAAATATGTAATATACTCATTCATAATTTATTTACTCACAAGATGCTGGAATGCAGTTGTGATCAGACATAACTTCTCACTTTAACATGAAATTCAAAATAATATCAAACTTTAATATTCCATTCTTTAATTTTAAAAGACAAACTAGCATGATCAAATGCAGATTGATTTTATTATTCATTTCTAGAATATCAAAATTTATTTATTTGGTTGAGTTGGTTTGCCGGTCAAAAGCTAAAACTGTATACCAAATTTAATTACCAATTTAATGAGACCATATTCCAAAAAGATTTTTTTTTTTTACTAAATAAATTAAAGGTATCCGATTAGGTTCAGAAGTGTATATATATATACACAATATATATATACACAAGCTTTGAAAAAAAACTGTTTAAATAAAAAACAAATCCAATGTAAACAGCGTATATAAAAACTTTTTTCCCCTGCATATATATATGGAGATCCAGAAAAACTGTCATAGCAGGTCGTATGCAAATAATGGTAGTATTCAACCAACCAATTAGTGTTACGCGATTCGGTCGACAGTGCGTACATAAGACAACAGATGTCTGAGAAGGCTATTACACCGATTCTTTCTGTTACAATGGCAGGTTGTCAAGATTTAAGTGATTTTTAATGATAACTGATTGGCGGAACAAGAGAGAGGGAGCACAGCAGTTCCGCAGTAGCGGTGAAATTTGGATTCACGACCATTTCAAGAGTGTATTATGTAAATATTTGTTTTCCAGGAAAACTTCCTATCACTGACAATAGGACGGCCGGAAAAAGACCTGGATACAACGAGATTTTTAACGGCTGGAAAAATTCATTATACGAGATAGACGTTCAACAACACTTCCTCGAATTGCTGCGGATTCGAATGCAGACCCATCAACAAGTGTTTGGGTATGCAATGTACCTTAATTGATATGGGCTTTCGCAGCCGCAAACTCTCCCGTGCACCTTTGTTGCCTCAGCGACACTTTCTCCATCTTGTCTGGACTCGCCAACATCGTCATTGGAATCTTATTGATGGTGAAAACGTTGTTTGGTTTGACGAGTCACGTTTCCAAGTGTAATGGGCAGGTGGCTGTTTACGAGTGTGGAGGAAACTCCACTTATGTATGGATTTCTCATGCTTTCACGGAAATGTCCAAGCTAGTGGGGGCTTGAGCAGGTGGTAAGAAATGGGACCGTTGATGCGTGCAAACTCAACCACTACAGATCAGTAGGGCTTTAACATCCTTTCTGACCTTCTACATGCATTCATGCCCTGTGTGCATTCGGACGGACGTGGACGATAACAACAAAATATTGCGCCTCCACCACCACCACAGGTCTACAGTAGCTACCGAATGGCTTGAATTTCTTTTCCTCTCTTGCTTCTCTAATTTTCCAGGCATGAACATTATCGACCATACCTGGAATGTTTTGCAATGTGTTGTCCTTAGGAGATCTCCACCGTCTCCTACTCCCATGGTTTTACGCACTGTCCTGCAGGAGTTATGGGGCGAACTGTCTACAGAATTTTTTCACAAAATAGTTGAATCCACATGATGGCGTGAAGCGGCGCATCTGCGTGCTGATAGAGGCTCTACATGAAATTAGATTGGCGTACCAGTTTTTCTGGCACTTCAGTGCACTCCTCACACTATCTAGAATGTATTAAACCTCATTTTTTATAAACATTTAAAGTTGCAATTAATGAATTTTTTATTAAAACTCCTCTGCGTTTTGAAGTAAAGATTATTGTAAAACATGACTAAATAAAACTATTTAAAAATCTGCCGTCTATTTTACCTAAAGAGAGTTTTTATTTGTGCATACCAAATTTCATTAAATTCTATTCAATTGTTCTTGAGATGTAACATT
Source organism: Argiope argentata (assembly GCA_026289955.1). Classification (NCBI taxonomy): domain Eukaryota; kingdom Metazoa; phylum Arthropoda; class Arachnida; order Araneae; family Araneidae; genus Argiope; species Argiope argentata. The sequence continues at coordinate 2,358,188 of JAOUZG010009418.1, forward strand.
TTCTGTTAACTAATACCGACAGTGAAATATTCCTTCGGAAAATATATTTAAAGAAATGTGCTTGGACATTATTTTACCTAAATATGTTCACACAAATGCTGTTTTCAAGTGTTTTAAATCAAATTTCTTGAAATAAGTAATATTTGGCTAAATAGGTAAAGAAACATTTTAAATGTTATTTTTAGAAAATTTTCAGATAGAAATAAATCATTCATTTTCGGTTTAAAATATCACTATTTCTGTTTCAAATTATCTGCTGGGAGTAATTGAAACTACTGAATCTACAGCCAGCCTGCTATGTTAACTGGCTAAAAATAGAATGTTTTGGAATCTATGTTTGGAATCGGACTCTATTATTTCAGATAATTTTTTAAGAGAAAAATACATTTACAGCCTCGTTGAATATCTTCAATTAACATGGTATGTTTTATATTTATAGTTATGACTTTTATAATCGATTTTTCATTCACTTGCTGATGTTTCTTAGATTTGAAATTTTGTATTTGTGTATTCTCGATGACTATTTCAATCTTATTAGAACTTAATTATCATCCATTAAATGAACTTTTGGGTAGTAATATTAGATGAAAATATAACGTAATAAAAATATCTTTTTAGTTTACTAATAAAAGTATTATTTTAAAACTTTCAAATTAAATTAATTTAAAATTATACCTAGATAATCTGCTAGGTTTACTAATATGAAAGAATAGAAATAATACGGGACATTAAATTTAATTCTGGATAAGAATTCCCGGATTCAAATTAAATCTGAAATGTCTAGTAGTTTCTATTTTGATTTCATTTCTTCCTTTTCGAGATGATACTGGTAATATAATATTATCCTTTGTAATCTAAAAAATAATTATCTCTTTCAAATTTCGCAGTACTCAAATATAGTTTTTTTAAATGTGTGTGTGTTTTCTGCGAGATTTTATAGTTTCACTGCCGTTATTTAAGAAAATCTCGTGTGACTTTTCACAGTAAACCACCCTAACGTTAACAACATAGCGTAACACACCTAATTAACAAAACTTTTATATTTTCTCGACATTTATCGGCATTCAGAATCTCGAAAAACATCGAGGAGATATTGTACAGCATCTTGTGATAGTAAGGCGTTGTACCAAGTTTTTTTCACATGTTTAAATTATGTTCTGAAATATAACTGCTATAATTTCAGAATTCAAAAAGTCATGAATTGACATTATAATATAAAACAATTCATACCTAATAACAGATAATTTAAAAAAATGTTCGGCAATAACGGTATTATCTACAAGTGGATAAACCCATAGAGGATAAGCCACGAAAACTGCTATTTGAATGACAATCCAAAATTATTTAGAATGTTTATTTAACCGCTTTGTGGGTTTTTTTCATGGCATAATAATTTTGTTCTCTTTCGTCAGACGGATATATAAAAAATTTTGCTTTTCGGTACTTGCACATTCCTGAGAGAGATATCGAAAGTGAGACTAGGTGACAATTAAATTTATCTTGAGTCACCTAACTTCCTCGAAATGTAGTCAGTAAACAAAATAATCTTTTGATAAGAGCACACGACATGTTATTTTTATCTTTGAATGAGTATTATTGATAATAATTTCAAAACTCTTAATCGGATGTATTCTTAAAAAGTTTAAAAAACTTTTGATGATGAAAAAAATTCGGCTATATTCGGCTATTTCAAAGATCAGATAACAATTTTTCGAGTAACATTTTTAAAATAGGCATTTGTGCCCTTTATTAAAAATGTTCTAATGAATTGCATATCAGACAATTAATAACATAGAAGAATAAGAATTAACTGATAATAACACGAATTTTGACTTTGATACTGATTATAATACAAATATATAGCTTGGTCATATTACATATGATTGAATTTCTACTAAAACAAATAAACATGGATGCATTCTACCAATAAAAGAGAAAATTAACACTAATTCTAAAAATAAAATCTTTATACATGCGTTCCCCATCAGTGCCGGGCCGTGGTAGGCCGGAAGGTTTCAGATTCGACACCCGATTTCACAGAATTGTCAGGTAAGCGGGTCTGGTATACGTTAAATCCGTCGAGGTCGAACGTCCTCCCACTTGTATTTTGTGGAAGTTAGGATTGTGGTTGTCAGCTCCGGTGTCAACCTCGTCATCTGACCGAGGTTTAAAGTTACGTGGTTCGCACCAAAAATAGCCCTCGTATTGTTGTAAGGAGGGAAGTTTATGTAGCTAAACTAAACCCAGATAGTGGCAGATTTCCGACTAAAAAGATTAGGTTGCTACCTAAGGCCCATTGCCTGAAGAAGGTTCCGCTAACAGATTGATAAAAAAATTGCTATTTACTATGTTTCCGAATCAATGAATTAGTAAAAATTGCAAATTCTAACAAATACAAAATATCAGGGCTGGAATATGTATTTAACCTGAATTGCAAAGTATTAGCTACTTTTTAATAATAAATCGGAATGTTAATTATTGTTTAATTAGCTATGTTCAATTCCACAAGATAAATCCCGTAAAATAAAACTTTTTGACGGGATATTTGTTAAAAGTTTATTTCCTTCTAATAAATTCAAAATAATTATATGTTTTCAAAAATAACAAAGAAATCATTAACTGATTTATAATATATAATAAAATCTTGAAATCCTTTTACATTTTTTTCAAAAATTAAATCAAAATAAATCGCTAATTTTTTTAAAAAAAATAATGTCATGAAATGTGTGAAATACTATTACTAAAAAATTATTAATGTGCACCGCTTAAGTCGCGTATAGCCTAAATCCACCACTGCTGTCTTTCCAAGTATTATGACTCCTCTTACATGATTAATGTTAAAAGCTAATAACTCCAAAGGAAACCTCGATACACAACTACATGCCAACAAATTATCACTTTCTGACGAGTAGAGGGGGTGGGCAGATGTTACTGACTCCAAATGTAACAAATGCATACCTTAGTTTCATAATGGCGCAGCTTAGCCAAACCTGATGCTTGTGCCACTAAACTACATTAAACCAATCAAAACTACGGATTCTTTTTTTTAAACTGATTAAATTGATATGGCCAAAACTTCCTGTATATATTATCATAAATTAAATGTTTACAAACCAAATTAGTAAAATCATTAAGTCAATATAAGCAAAAAGAAAAAAAGAAATTAGGAGTCCGGTCTGAAGACCTTTTCAAACGTCATTCTCAGGCAGAGATTTAAACAAGAAATTTTTTTTTTCTGTGAAGGATCTGACTTCCGTTCAACAATATTGACCCCTCGTGACCCGAAAATCCCCTGAAATCGAGGCCTTATTGTTTTTAGACGAATTCATTATGAAGTTCTTGTGGTTTTATTTTTCATTCTGGTAGAAGCTATGGTTTAATCCTAATGGCCATTATCGGCCACAGCATAACCTCTCCCGAAGCAATGGAGATAAAAAGGCCCCATACCATCAGATAATAAGCAACATCGTGGCATAAAAATAAAGGGGGAAAGGAAAGGACAAACTCTAAGAAATAAAATAATTACCTTATAAACAGCAATGCATTCATCGCTCCACAGTTCACTGCTCTGGTGAATTCTGGACACCTTAAAACTGCCCTTTTCTCGATCTTCCCATATCAAATGGCGTCCATAAGTCTGTCGTTCCAAGTGCGGGATAATGAAATCCGGGATGAGTTTAAAGGTGGGTCGCATGAGCACCTCTAAGAGTTCACAGCCTGGTTAACAAAAAGTATAGAACAATGAGCTTTTTTTAAAATGTAAATTCCATGTCTAAGTGACATTGGAATGAACATTAAAAGAGTATAGGTAATTACTTTAATATTAGTACATGATTCGAAACTCATAAGTACTGAAACGCGATACAAAACCGAATATCCACTAATGAAATGATATTTAAAAAAATTATTTGGGCCATTTCAAACCTTGAAAAGACTGGGCTCTAAAATAGACAATTTCTTAAAGGTTTCGCAAATTTAGAGGAAGCGGGGGGAGGTGCGATATGTTTATGTGTAGTATTTTCTGGTTAATCTAATTTTGTGTATTCCTTTGATTTGCAAGAGCTATGTTCTACAAATATATGTTGTTGTTACTTATGGCACTTGTCTATGAATAACCCCCCGCTGTACAGCAGCAGATTTAAGCCGAAAGGAGTGTCTCTTGTTTTTGAAGTAGCGCCAACTAGGACCAAGAGTACGACTCAGCTACACACTCACCACATTTGCTTGCACAGCCCCGTTTTACAGGGGGGCGCAGTCACGCATCTCATAGATAGAACACAGAAGAACAACCATGCTCGATCCAGGACTCGAACCCGGGACTCCCAGAACATGAGGAAGACGCACTACCTCTGTGCCAGAAAGCCGGCTCTCCCAGCATATTCATATAAAATTAAAATATCATTTACTTCAGAATATTATCTTAAGCATTTTCTTTTCAAGTTTCAGAATTTTATTGCAGAACAACTGGTCCAAATTTTAGCATTTCACATTCTTTTTAAAAATACGTTAAAGTGATGTAATTCTTTTTTCGCCACCTTTTTTATAATTACTTTTAGGTTATTATTGCTAATTTTTTTTCCGATCAGGAAACTAATATTCTTGAACATGACCAGCAATAAAATGCTTTGATAATTTAACCTGCTGGAGTATTTATTCGTTATTTTTTAAATCTGCATGTATAGATTTTAAATTAAAATCAACAGAAAATATTTCAATTTTAAAGTTAATTGGGAAAAAAAGAGACTTGAACAGAACTTAATCCATTTCTTAAAATTAATAAAGATAAGCTGAACATATCAAAATTGGTTGCAACCTCACACATTAAAACTTTCTAATAATAATTTTAATATTTGGTATTATCCACTTCAAAACTTAATACAAAGTTTTTTTTATAAAGTAAATATTTTATTTACGTAAATAGTGAAATTCAATTTAACGTATTCAATGTCAAACAATGAAATCCAATACGTTTCACTGTTTGATTATGAGCATTTAGCTTCGAATGCATTGATTTTTCCATAGAAAAATTGCTTTTTCAAACGAAGATTTATTTTTTATACTTATTAATGCAATGCAATATTTTAAAAAGATCCGTATTTTTATACTAGATAAAAAAACATTAGTTATAATAATATAGAAACCCAATATACTGATTGTAGTCTCGAGATTGAAAGTCAATTAATTAAATATTCGATTTTTCTTATTGATCCCTCATATAAATTGCATGATTAATTTGTTAAGTTTAAAGCAATACGAAAACGATATCAAATTAGTGGTAATGAGAAAATTAAAAAAAAGATAATTTAAATTAAAAAAAGATAATTTAAAATTAAAGATAAAAAGATTTAATAAAAAGATACGACAAATTTTGATTACCTTTAAAATGAACAATATTCACTTGAAGAATCTAGTTAAAACATCTTTGTACTATGATTGTTTAAACAGGCGATATTTTCAAGAACTGGCAGAATATAGTTCAGATTTCATATAGTAAATGGCAATCAATTTTTAAAAAATATATATCGATTCAGTTAATTCAAATATTTAAAAAAATTCTTTCTTAGTGTTATTTTGCATCTTGATTTTTTATCAAATGGCACAAAAATAAAAATTAAATAATTACTCCTAGATGAATTTGCGCTTAATTCAAAAAGTAATTTCCTGGCAGCAATGACATTCTTCTTCAATTATTTTGGCATAAAAATAATAAAAATAAATAAAAAATAAATAAAAAAAAAATCGTCAAAAAATAGTATGAACTGCTACATATTTATACTTTGTAACAGTTACATTAAGCAAACAAAAACTAACTTACTGATAATAACAGTTCTTAAACAATGCTGGCTATTTTTAAAAGAAATACATATATATAATCGATTTTTTTTGTTTGATAGTATTATCACTAATGTCAGCAATTTATCGCAACGAGCAGCCATGCGTTTAAACTCCTGATATCAAAAAACTGTTAACCATACATGCTTTTATCGATAAATTTGCTTAGAGATAAGTGTAGATTTCTAGTTTGAACTTGCAAAAGGCAAAAGGTTAAGTTTTTGTAGCGAAAAATACAGGTAACTTTTGTGTGATGACTCACCACCACACAATACAAGAGTTGGAAAAAATTCTCTATAACGCGACATCCTGAAATGCGGTTCAAAAATTGTAGGAAATCTAAAAATAGCATGTAAATTATTGATACAAACTTTTAAAAGCAAATGAATTATCATTCGAAATTACAGAAATTTTTAAAAGAAGGTAAAAAAAGATTCTGCTAATTACTTCTGCAAGTAGAATACATTAACTTAATTTGGAAATTTAAATAAATCAGGGGACAACTACGTTGATGAAATTGGCGAAGATGAAATGATATGAGAAATTAATCAAAATATCTCACATAAAAACAAAGTTAATCAATCCAAATTGTAGTAAACAATGAATATTGCTAAACCAAAAGCGATATGATTAAAAAAATATCTCAGTCATTTTTTTAGCATTTCCATCTCTTAAATCAAAATATCTACTAAACTCTATCTAACAAATAATTCAGAGAAGGGATGCGCAGGTGTAGTCGAAGAAGATGAAATTACACAGGAAGTTTACTAAAAAAATATACCGATTTCAAAGCAATCCAAGTGCAGATTTAATCCAAGTTTTATTAACCAATGAATACATAAAAAAATATATCAACACACTGAACAACTTTGATTGCTCTTTTGGTATTCTTTCTTTTTGTTAAACTATCTTAAAAAGAATTTTAAAATCATAGTATACATTTTAAGAATATGCCAGCCGTCATTTTTACTATAGAACATGTAACGGTTGAAAGGTCGCGATACCAGTAGCCGTGTAACATAACCACTACACCAAAAAGTCGATTTCATTATCGTAGATGTTATCAGGCTTATGAAGCTAACGTCACAGTACTCACCCACCAGCGAGTCGGCGAAGAGACGAACGATTCTTATAGTGGCAAGTGTTATGGCGAGTTGCTGTTTGCTTGCGTCAAGTGAGTCTGACGACTTTGCTTTGCTTGCGTCAAGTGTGTTTGACGACTTTTTTGCTTTTCTTGCTTGCTTGCGTGAATTGGGTTGGCGGCTTTGTTTGCTTGCATCAAGTGAATGAGTTTCGTTGCCAAGGTCACCAATGTACCGATTGAAAGTAGCGATACGAGCCTGCAACGCTAGAGCCAGTAGCCGAGTAATATAACCACCCACCAAAAGTCGACTTCGGTATCGTAGATGTTATCTGGCTAATGAAGCTAGCGCCACAAACATATACATTGCAAAGGCTAAGAAAAAATATCCTGGAATCAAAAATATTCAAAGCATTTAACAAATGAAGAAGCTTCAAAAGACAAAATCTTGATCTTATTTGAAGTCCTGAGACAACATTAATGTAATTAATTTTATTAAATATATCACACTTTCCCTGATTCAACCTTTTTTTGCGATCATTATTGTAAATTAAATCAAATTTTTTTCATCACTCATTTAATAATAATCTTGCAACAATCTTGCATCACAAAACGTTTAAAGCATTGTTTAATGTCCAGGTTTTACTAAAGTTCTTGTTGTTTCTAGTGGCATTTGCCAAGAATAAGCTGTTAGTGATTTCAAGCAGAGGGTCTCTTGTTTTTAAGCAGCAGCAACTAGGTCCAAGAGTACCTGTTCGCTACTTACACATCACATTCACTTGCACAGACCCTTTTTTCAGGGAGGCACATTCACATTTCTCACCGATAGAATAGGTCGATATAAGACATAAACAAATCAGGGTCACCATAATAATTTCGCACACGGCACCGAATACTGTATAATTGGTTCTCGTCTGCATAGTTGATTTTAGAATCTCCATGGGCCGGGATGGCCTAGTTGGTAGAGCTTTGGACTCGCACTCTTTAGGTTACGGGTTCGAAGCTTACCGGCCAAAAAATTCCCCGAGTGTGTGGCGATTGACGCTCGGTAAATCTGTTCGTGGTCGCAAAGTCCTCCATATCGAGAGTAATATCACTGGGGGTACTGGGTCAGAGGTGATCGTTCTCTGTTCCAGATCTAAATTACGATCTGAGATAAATGAATGAATTTGCATGAATGAAGTCCGCATCTTAAAAAGGGTTGTGACGTGTGAGTATCTAAGTCGTACTCTTGGCACTAGATGGCGCTACTTGTAAAACAAGAGACACATTTCTTAGGCTTAAATCATCTGCTGATCGTGTCAGCGGGGGCTTGTGGAAGGCAAGTGTCCTTAGTCACCACACAATACACACACAAGAGAATCTCCATATAGATAAATGTATAGTTTATGACATTAAATGATAATTATGGATTTATAATCCAATATGGAGGATTGTACTGTAGAATTGTTAGTATTATTTGAAGAACAATGGTGTTTGTTGATTAAGCTGCGCCAAATAAAGATATAAATTCATACCAACATAAGAGAACAATATGGAGATAATATATAGTATATATATAGTAGTTCGTCCTTTCTTTTTGTTATTTTCAGTTCAACTTGCAATTTTTAGTAACTTTCGTCTATCGCCCTCAATTTGCAAAGCCAAATCAACTTTCAGAAAACAGAAACATTAGTTTTGTCTGGATATAAAATGAAGGTATGATTCATCGTTTCTCGAAATTTGAAACAGAATTAGAAGTATTAGATTGGGACTTGTAGTAACAATGGCTGTTATCCCCTATCGCCACAAACCCAATTTCATACTTTCAAGTTCCCAGAAATAATGAATCATACCTCCATTGCACAAAAAAAATGTCCCCCCCCCCCTCCTACACAACTGGTTCCCGAGTTTAAAGGTTTATCGCCGAGATAACGAAACGAATATAAATGGAGGGGGGGGGGCAAGAAGAACATTCGTCTCTTCTCATGAAAATATGTTTATTTGCTATTAGGCGTTATCAGAGGCAGCGGCAGCAATTTTTCGACAGGGGGGCAAGACATATTCGGAGGAGGACAATAACATTTCTCAGATTTAGCTTCTAGATATCACATAATAATTAATTTTACATTTTAAAAGTAATTAGCTTGTATAATTAATAAAAACCTGATTGTAATAAATAATAATTATAATATCTGGGATTTATGACATGCAATTTCCTTAAGTAACATTCTTTAATTTTTTGGTGCAAATTCCATTAATGTTTTTTTTTTTAATATTTGATGTTTATTGACTTATAATAGCCAGAGTCCAGATTATCTTCATTTTTTAATGCAAAGCTTTACAGTTATCACTTCAGAAAAGATTAAAAATAAAATAGAATAATTAAAATCAACTAGCCCCAAAAAAGCTAATAAAAGGCGTCAACAATAACAAGGCGTTTTTGATTATAGGTTTAATACTGAAAAATTTGTAAAATATATTAATAAATAAAACAAAAATCATATATTTCACAACAAGGAGCTTAAAATAAAATAATAAGGCTCTGATCTGCAAAATTTTAAATAAAATTGAAAAACATGGCATTTCAATTTATAATTATTATTTACATAACAACGATCTATTCTTTTTCATTTACTCTTCTAAAAATAATCATTTTTAAAAGATTCACTAGAATTTAATATATTAGAAAGAGGAAGAACGGACTTAAATCAACTACATAATGTTTAAATTATATATATGTGTGTATATACATGCAACCACCTTTGTCGGTCAGGCGGTTTGTCAGTACTAATGCTCGCTAAAATGTTTGATTAATATTTCGTGTAATTTGTTCTCACAACAGGCTTTTCAGCAAAACATTTTTAAACTTCAAATTTTAGTAGTCATATAATTCACTTATACTATTATGTTGGCCTTAAGATGTTCTGTTCATTGTATTACTCATCTCTTTCTTTCTATCCTACCACTAGATTTTAATTTTAAATTAAAGTGGAAATGAGGAAACTGGCAATTAATATAGACTTTTTACCGAATCCAGGCTTGTCTTTAAATAAAAAGTAGGAAAATTGAAAGCAGAGTCGTTCGTCATTGAAATCTTATATGCACTACAATTCACAATTTTCATACTGTATATCATCTCAAAGAATTATTCAGCAAAAATTCCACGGGCTTATTATAAGGTTCAGTTATAAGCTTTATTTTTAAAAAGATATAAATGCTGTTAATAATAACATACTACAAAAATTTATGAAATTTAAATTTTAGTCTTTTTTGTCCTAAGGAATCATATTCTACGAATTTTCTTGACACTCAAACTTTTAAATAAACAAATTTTTATATCTTTTGCGATCAAATCCAACAAATTAATTAAATTTTAAATAATACAATATCAGAAGAATCAATATTTACATAATCTAAGCCAATTACTCTTGAGAAATCTTAGAAGATGATTGGTTTGTTTGAGACGGTCGATGAAGTGATCTAATATCGTTCATTTATATAGAATAGTGATATTGAAATTTTCATAAATCGGTCAACTACAGAGGTTCATGTACTTTATTAGAATGCAAATCTTTTATATTTAGGCTATTAGATTCTCAGGAATATTTCGTTAAATATAATTCACAGGGCAGAGGATATATGTAAAAAATTTTAATTCGAAATTACTCAGCACTTATTGATTAAATTTATGTAACACGTAATTATTTCATTTACACTGATATAAATGAGGGAAAAATAATTTTTTAAACATTAAGATAATTTAAAAATCGGCTTTTTGCCACAATATTTTCAGATTTCATCGCGTACTGAAAATTACATTTTTCTGGGTTTAATTTTCAGAAATAATTAACTTATTTTTTCCACAGAATTTTTGTCAACGTGATGGAAACATGTTGACAAAAGATAATTTTTTGCCGTGCTCGTGCGGATTAAATTGTTATTTTGAACGAAATAAATTGTTAAAAATTATAAATTAAATATTTATTTAAAAATTCATTATAAATAATAATTTAATTTATAGATTTAAAAAATTGATTTTGATATCATAAAAAAGATAATTTTATGAACTTTCAATTTGATATAAAAATTATTTTTGTGTAATAATATTTTCGGAAGTTACCAAAAAAAACGTTTTAATTTCGCTTAATTTAATATTAATTCTAATTCTAATTTAAAATTTTGGGAATCTAAACCCTTCTCGAATCCACTTGAACACAAACAAAAAATTTCATCAAAATCGGTCCAGCCGTTTAGAATTCAAATCACATAAACAAACAGAGAAGAATTTTATATATAAAGATACATAAGATGCATTCAATCTAATTATTGTTAAGAGTGCCATATACAGAAAAAAAACCTCGATGTCGACGAAAGCGCCACCTATCGGTGGGGGTGATAGGGCGGTGACTAAGATAACGAAAGAAGAAGCTTAAAAGGTTTGATTGACAAGCCGAATAACACCCAACCAGAAAAGAATTCCTGGTCCCCAGGAGATACTGCTGTGCGGAATTGCTATATTCAGAAGGTCATTTGACCCACCCCCAATAAAACTTGCCCTTTCTCATTGTGGAGGCTTCTCGGAAACCGACACGCTTTCCTCTCCCTCACTCCAAACTAGTTTGGAAAAGTTACTCTTTGAGCTAGATATTTTAGATTTTCTCTGCTTGCACAGAAAATCGTACTGAGGGCAGCGGGAATGTTAGAAGGGCTCTTAGAACTTAGAATTCATCACTGATTAATTATTGAAGCACTTCGAGTTTGAGGCATTTAATTACTTTTCATAGTTCTCTTAATATCGTAGAATCCTGTAATTAAGAAGGAGTAATTAAATAATTTAATAGTTATAGAATTTTATTTGACACGACTTTATTTTTAACAATAATTACGTTTATTAATTTTTCAATCCAGGAGGATGGGCAAGATCTACTTGTATATGAAAATGTAAGACTTCGGACTCATTTCCGAAGAATAGGTTCAATCCTTTATCTCAATAGTTTTATTACTAACAGTGAATTTTAATAAAATGTTCCTTTTTTAATTTTTTAAATAAATTATTTATTTAAAATATATATTGAATTGTCTTAAATGAGAAAGGAAATGAAAAAAAAAAATTAAGTTGTATTTTTCAACTTGTGCAACATTGCCTGGTGTTTCTGTGTAGCTGGGATGCTCCAGATTTCTGCCTGATTTTCGCAAAAAAGACAATATCCTAAATTTTAATTAAATGGCACATTTGTACCAAATTAAAAAGAAAAGATAAATATATTTAATTCGGAAATAATGTTAGGATGAATTCTATTCCTCAGCTTTCCTAAACGTGGGATATAACCAACTTAATACAATTTACATAAATTGGAAGAAAAAATAATGAATTAAATTGTAAAATGCACATATTGGATTGAATGCCTCCTGGTTTTGAAAATTTTTAAACCATTAATTGTGTGATAATTTCTAAATTTATTTTGTTTTAATTATTTATTGGATTTTGAAAGTACAACCATTCATCTGCTTAGCCAGGATTTCTTGATATATTTTGAATCAGAATCTGGAAATATTTGAGACTGAAAAATCGTCTAATATTTTTTTTACTTATAAATAAAAAATAATATGGAAACAATAAAAAGAAATTAGACATTTTTTAAAAAAAATGAATCTAATTTCTAAAGAATTTGTTTCAATATAATATGGTCACTAACATTAAACACAAAGAAACAGAAAAAAAGAGTAAATAACTGCAAAGCTTTCTCTCTCTAACATTCATTATGAGTCAAGACTGTTTCGCATTTCTGAAAGCTTGTCAGCAATTTTGTTTATTTGTATTTGTAACTAAAGGTTTTTAAAAAGTTGTGCGAGATTCAATTAAATAATTTGGTAGGAATATTGCTTCGTACGAAATAGAAATTATGATTACTCCTATGTCACCAGGAATTGATAAACAAATAGCTGTAAATTATATTGTTACACAAATGCTTACACATTAAAAAGTATTCTTTTTGGCATATAAGAAAACGTTGTCATAAAAGCAGTGACTAACTTAGTTTTAGTTAATTTTTATAATTCAGATTTATGGTTGCTAAAATTTACTTAACTTGTTCTTGATTGCTTACACACACACACACGAGTATATTTAACTTCAAATTCTATGAGACATTTAACATTTACTTTTTCTAAAAACCGTATACCATTCAACATTTTGTGCAATGCATCTCTTTTAATTTTCAATATTCTCAATTGAAATAGGAACTTGAAAAACGAAAGTGTTTAAACTTCAACTTATACAAAAACTTTCACATTCAGTATTATTTATACGCTGTACAGATAATATTCTAATCAAATAATAATTAATTTTACTAATATTGAGCCTTATACATCCAATAATTCATTACATTAAAAAATAACAAGATTTTAAAAATTTATAAAATTTAAAACGCTATAACTTCCGAAACTATAAGAGCACAAAATAGATTTTTGCGTCACGATAAAGATTTAAAAAAAAAACTATCTTTTTAATGATACCAAAGTTTTCTTGAGACAACAATATTTAAAAAAAAAATTTTAATTTCCAATCAACTAAATCATTCACTAAAAATGAATAATTTATGAAATTTGAATATCGTTCTTCTGTAAAAGCTGACGATTTTAGACCACTTCATAAGCGGTCTCAAAAAAAGATACGCTACCAGGATTTGTCGACAGTGATTGGGCTATGATTATGAAAATACTGTTTCTTCAAATATTGACATGTAAAAACTAACAGATTTTATAACAGAAGACAGAAAGTTTATTTATTTAAAACTCGAAGTATGAAGAGTATTTTTCAGAATATGATTCCTTAGGACAAAAGGACTGTGTAAAATGTAAATTTCATAATTTTTTATAAGAACATTTATTGACTGAAGTCATATAAAATCAGTGAAATTTCTGTTGAATAATTCTTTAAGATGTTATGAAAATTAAAAAAAGATTTAAATGAAATCTGCTATGCATATTTCAATGTATCGTGTCAGAACATCAATTCTTGAACGGCCAAGCATCTCGTGCGAGTTAAATTATATTTTATTAATTTTATTGGTTTCATTGAATGAGTCACTTTAGCATTGCAAACGATCCAAAAGAACTTTTTCTCGCTTTTATTGTTTTAAAAAATATCACATTACCTATTCATTGCATTTCATATAATCACGAGCTCAAAATAACGTTATTCTGGGTTTTATTGGCTGTAGTCATTAATTAATTTATTTAAATCAGAGCTTTTGTAAATGCTATGGAAACGCATTATTAAAAGCTGATTTTTTGAGATGCTCGTGCGGATAATAAAATTTAAAATGTTTATTTTTCACCTATGGATTTTTGTTGACACCAGAAAACCTCATTCCCAAAATATGTTCTGACATGATAATAATTATTCTGCAACGTAAATACAATTTCAATACTGAACGACTTTGCTTTCAATTTTCATATTTAAAAAAAAGATGTACTAGGTTTCAAGAAAATACGTTTATATTAATTACAATTTAACATCTCCACTCTAATTTATCGTGTAATTTTAAGCACTTTGACAGAAAATGAGTAAGAGATAAGTAATATAATGAACAGAACTGTTTAAGGCCTACATAATAATATGACACAATTATATAGCTATCAAAAACAGAAGATTTGATAGCTAAATATTTTTCAAAAAAAGCTATTTAGAAACCAAGTTATATAAAATATGTAAAGTTTTAGATATCTTTTCTACTATTGAACCAGCTGATCGTCAAAGGTTACTTTTTAATAAAGATATTGCTTATTGAATATGTGTAAAATATGTACACATATGTATATATGTGTAAAAAATGTATATATACACATATATACATTTTTTACTCTTTTATGACTGTAGATATCAGCGATTTTGAAGAAAACTCATTCAGAAACTTGAGAATATTCAAGTATTAGTAAATAATAAAAAAATATAAAAATGTTCTTATATCTTACTTTCTTTAAATGAATTATTACCGCTAATTGTTTTTTCTGATAAAAGCAGCCTTATTTTTCAATTGATAATAAAATTAACCATTATTTATTGCAAGATATATGAATAAGATAAATGTATGTACAAAATAACATAAACACAAGATCAAATAATTAAAAATTTTACAAAAAAAGAATGCAGACAAAATAGCATTGATTTATGAATTGCATATAAAGTACAGTTATAAAAATATCCAGAGGGGGGAAAAGCTTCGAAAACATTTTGCTTTTTCTTTTTTTTTCCATTAATTTTTTTTCTTTTGATCCTCTATAATAGCAAAAGGATCCGAATTTTCATTCATTCGAGATATCTGAGATCAACGAATTTCGGCAATAAACAGTTAAATTAAAAGAATCTTAATTTTTTTTCTTTGCCAAAATTTTGGATTTATGAATAATTTTTTCTGTTTTCTGCCGTCCACTTTGAAAATAAAAGTTTTTTTTTTTTTTGTGTGTGTTATATGCAGCTGGACCTGTCCTTGAAAATAATATTTATGATTTTTATTTATGGTAGTTTTTCATCTTTGCTTAATTTCCAAAATAAATTTTTTAAAAAACTTTTATGACTTCATCCGGAGTAATATTTGCTGTGCATTTTACTTCTGAAATTCTATCACCACCTATTAGCTAAATATGCAAAATTCAAATTCTTTTACAAAAGTTTACTAATTTTTTTTCAGGGTTGCGGTAGTATTCGCTGAAACAAGTGTAGATTGTGAAGGGGCAGATGACCACAGCTGTGATGATAAACAAAATAAAACTAAACAAAAAGCAGAAAGACAATTATACTGAGGGGGGAATTTGAAGACGGGGTGAAGTCCAGATAATAAAAGTAACAATCCATCACGTGGTAAAAGGAGGGTTTAGTGTGTATTCCTCCGCGAAAGGGAGGAGTTAAAGGAACTTTAGGGGGGAGTTCAAATTATTCTTCCAAGTTTAAGTATAAAATGCTGTTTTTACACATTCTCCTAATTTCTTTTTTCTAAAAAATTATATGTATCGGAAAGAAGGTACCAAACCGAATGTATTTCAGTTGCTAGTTTAATTTTATTTATGACAGATTTTTTAAAAAAAATCGTTTAAATGGCGCCCTTGACATTTTTCAATTTTTATTAAATATTTAAAAATATTTTGACACGCACGAAAAAAAATTCCTTCGGGAGAAACCTGTGTTTTTATTCCCTCTTGCGATGGCAGAATGACTTCATAATAAAGACACCGTAATAACAAACAAAACACGGGACAATATTTTCCCATAGGATAACATTACGTTTGAAAATTGTAGGTGGCGTGTATACGGCACTCTTAAGACCTTCAAATACAACAATTCTATTTCTATTTTAATATAATTTATATATTCAGAACTTTTTTAGATATATTTAAAAAATATCATGTTTTAATAAATTAACATTTAATATAAAATTAAAGTAAAATAATAAATATTGTATTATTCACCTAATACAAAGCAGGTTCAGTTCTTCTTTACAAATTATAGCGTTTTCAGCTCGGTCAACAGTCAAAAATCAAGAGTAACTGTTTAGATGAACGTTGCTTAGATATCTTGGTAACAACTTGAGATATTTAGCCAATCGGAGCAGAGGGGTCCGAGATTTTACAACCAAGTTTCCTTCGGCTTTAAATTTATGAGGGTCAGCTTATTTTTGCCCCCTTTTTAACAAATGCGGGGTATTATCAAGTTACAAGAGCCTGTTAAATGTTTCCAGTGTACAAATAAGGAATTGCTCTATTTGATTATAGTAGTATTCACAAGAAGAAGGAGTAGAAAACTCAGTAAATTATATTTTTTATGTTTATAATTTCTCTAACGTTAAATATCTACATTAAAGAATATAGATTTATCTGAATTACATAAATATACATCTTTTTCTAACATTAAGATATCAAAAAGAAAATGTCACAGAAGGATTATAAGTATAATATGTAATTAAAAAAAGCAATTCTTATGAATCATACGGAATGCTTTTTGAAAATTATGACGCTAAGGAAAATCACAATTGCATATTTTTCAAAAGAAAGAATAAAAAGGAGCTTCAAATTTTTTCCCCAGGAACGAATAATTAGTGTTATTTTTATTTAAAAAAATATGACAATTCTTAAGTTTCATGAAGGCACTTATGATCTGAATAATGTAATTATTGAAATGTTTATATAACTTGTATCGATATATAATGCGTATCTATATTTAAAAGAGCTTATACGTTAGAATTTTAAAATAAAATATTTCTTTGTTTAAATGTAATTCGCCGAACTTAATTGCTTGACAAGTACCTTCATTTAGATACATACGTTTAACAGAAGGAGAAATTTCATAATTAAGATGGAAAGAATGATAGAGTCTAATTCATTTTTAAAAAACAAGCAGAACAAAAGGTTAAAGTATACAAGTGTTCAGCTCCAATAATTTGTTGTCATATTTGTTAATACTTGCTATCAAATTCATTTCTCATTTAGTATTTACTTCTTAATTCTTTTGTTAGAAATAATGTTACCTTTTTTTAAAAAAATCTTTTAATATATAGAGAGAATGCAAAACTGATTAATTCTTTTAAGTCGTCCAGAAATGAATTTTTATTTTTAAAAAATACATTTTTAATTTTTAAAATTTTATTTATGTGTTCTCTACTCATCAAATCATTTTCAAAAGTTAGGCAAAAAGGAAAGTCAATATCGTGAAAGAATAAAAAACATAATCTTAATATAAACGCAGTCATTGCGGATGTGAATATATGTCATAAATCTAAAGAATTGGGCCGAAATAAAACAAAAACTTGTATACTTATTATTTGAAAAAGAGAGTATGGAAGCTAATTAAATATTTAATTCATTAGAATACACTGAAATTTTATCATTTTTCTAAAATAACTTCGGAGCAAATTATTCTACAAGAAACGTTTTCATATCATCTTAAAATTCAAACTTCTTCCTTTCAAAGATGCTGTTTCATTTCTCTGTAATTTTTCTCTGATTTGCGCCAACTTTTTTCCAAATTTCAGAAACAATTAAGTAAATGCGAATGATTGCGAAATAATGAATCGCCATTTTTTAAAAATAGTCTGCTTTAGATGACATTCTGATTTAAATTAAAAACACGAGACGCTAAAGGTATATAAAGTAAAATGTATATTATAATATTTTATAAAGAATGATTTTTATTTATTTTAAAACTAGCAGTAACAAAGTATTTTGTTTGCGAGTAACGTAAGTTGTTATAAACTAGTAGTTTAACAAATGAATGCAAACAGAAAACGGGAATAAATAGAAATCTACAGAACATTGTCAACCCCTCTCTCAAGGTCAAGGACGTATCTCCCTCTCCCTTTTAACCTTGAAAGAAATGTCGAAAAGAGGATCCCCTTCAATGAGGCAAGTGTAACTATTTCCAATTTACTGTTGTAATTCCCCTGCCCCTTTTTTTATTATCGCTGGGTATGTTCTTTATAGAAAGAAGGGAGATAGAAGGAAATTGTTGAATCTGACAGCCAACTAAACGAACCTCATTGAATTGCAAGAAAAATTTGGGAACATGAAATAAGTGGGGAAAAAATATTCTTACATTTAAACGAATGTTCATTTTATTTAGAATTTGTACAAGTAGAATGTCCCATGCCTCTGCATTACATGAAAAGAAGGGGGGGGGATCTTGGATACCCCTAAAGCTGTAAAGGGGACTTAGGCAATAACCTACTCTACTTATTTGATAATATGGCCATACAATCACAACCTAAAAGTCCAAGAGAATTTTTAAATAAGAATTGTAACCAAACAATCGATATTAAAATATCTTCCGAGCTCAAGCGCAGAAACCATATGGAATGTGAAAAATATAAGGGGATGCGATTTTTTAAAAAAGACGGACGGAGAAAACTTTATAACCTTGATATCTTGTAAATATTTTCGTTTATAAATATCATAGTAAGATAAGTAAAATGCGTTCATAAATAAAAGTGCCTTTTAACATGTAATTATATATATGTGCATATTCAGATTTAAAAAATATATTTTTTTCATTTAAACTGTATTTTGTTCAAAAGCAGTAAGGCTTTGAATTTGCGCTGCCTTATTTATTTATTTTTAAGTACACGTTATTGTAAAATGCTTTTCACCTTCAGAGCTATTATAAAATGCTTTTCACCTTCAGAGCTATTGTAAACTGATATCTTCAAAATAATAATAATATTTCCGTATTTGTCGACATTAGTTTTTCTCAATATATTATATTATTAGTAAATATTCTATGAACAATATTTTTAAACATCTTTTTTACCAAGACACTTTACCGAAAGAGCATTAAGCATTCTGAAGTATTTGGAATTATACAATTTTGAATACAGTATAGTTGGTAAAGGAAAAAAGGAAAATTGCACTCCATTTAGCATTTATAATACTGAAATGTAAAATCTAAAAAACCTGAAGCATTAATTCATAGAGTAAGTTAAGTGAATACTTAGA